>JAHWFO010009445.1:22008-32318 GCA_023313115.1 Rhysida immarginata | reverse complement strand
TTTCATTGTAATCTATTTTGTAACTGGCTCTTCATATGGGCTAAAACCACTCTAAAACTATAGAATTATGTATTCTTCTGCTGAACGATGGTTACGAGGAAAACGAAATGTATATCCAGTAAATAAAAATTAGTCGTGGACAGGACGTCGTTTCCGATAATTTGAAGACTATCCACAGGGTCACTAGCTGGTGTTATTTGAGGCTCTGCACTCGTACTAGCTACAGCTTCTGGGTCTTCTTGACTGGCTGCTGTTGTAATAACAGACTGACTATTAAGCTTAGTTTCCATACATGCGTTTTTAACTGCGTCTCTGCGTCTAGACGCATAAATTGGTGCGTCTTGACGCACGTATCATGGAAACAGATATCTGCGTCTCCGAATCTTGGTTGATTTGCGTATGGAGTTCATGCGTCTGGACGCAGTAAAGTGAAGTAGATAGGCTTTCTACTTCTTGACGCACTTGTAAATGCGTCTCAAATCTTTCTAGATCACATGATTGTTTTGCGCAAGCGCACTTGCTTTGTTAACCTTCCAGCGGGCGCGCCCTCTAAACGAACGCGAAAGGTCGCGTGTATTTCCTAGATACCCTATTGCAAAATATAAATTTTCAAGAGTGTACCTTTTAAAATAATGTTGTAATCAGTTATTTTATTTAAAATGAAATGAAAACAATGTAAACATAAAAGACAATAACGATATAAAATGACCAAAGAATTACCGAAATGACGTGAAAATAAAATAAATGAAATTGCCAATATTTCCACTGTACTATTTACATTTGTGTAAAGATGAATTAAAAGTGTAAAGATATATTGGAAAAAATAAATGAATTGAAATTTAGATATAAAAAGATTTTTATTAGAACCCAGTACCGATGTTTTCTTTTATTTAGGTTTGAATGTACAGATAATGCTGTACATGCTACGGTAAGAAAGCAGAGGAATCCTTCCATCAATTCCTTTTCTTCATTTGATGGAATCTGTGTTCGGACACCAGAAATTAATAATGATATTTTAAGAAATCCGATAAACACCAAGGTGGTGGCATGATGGTTAGAGAGAAGCTTCTCCCTCTAACGAGAAAAATTGCAAAACATAAACTCATGACGCATGCGCAGTTGAACTTTCTGCGTAGACTTCATGCATGCATGGAAACTGATACTTGCGTTCGAATTAAATGCGTCAAGAGCTGTTGCAATGTGCGTCTAGGTGCGTCCAGATGCACATTTGCTTTCTGCGTCGAGACGCAGTTATAAATGCGTCAAAAATGCATGCATGGAAACTTAGCTTTACTACTAGCTACAGCGGTTACCTCCTCTGAGAAATTTAATATTTCCGCCTTCTTTCCTTCATCTATCACATCAATTTTATTTAAAGCCTGTTTGAGATCATCTTTTTCTCGTATCTCCTTAATAACATCTAGAGGCAACTTGAAGTCATAAGCCCTACTCGCGGCTCTGTACCAAACATGGCTTTATATGGTGACTGCTTAATACCAGAATGAAGTGCCCTATTTTTCATAAATTGTACAAAGCGAAGACCGTTCGACCAGTTTGTAGTATTGTTGTCCTGCATCCACGAAGCCAACATTTTTTCAATATCTTGATTGGCCCGTTCAACAGATCCTTGGCTTTGACTGTGGCTTGGTTTTCCGTGAACCAGTTTACACTCGGGCCAAAATGAAGCTAGCTCATCTATGACAGAGTTAACAAATTCTCTGCCGTTATCAAAGTGTAAAATGCAAAGGCGCACCAAATGTCAAAAATATATCTGTTAATTGATGTGCCACTTCCACAGCTTTCTTGCTTTGCAGTGCACGTAACAAAACAAATTTTGTCAAATGGTCCTGATATACCATTATAAACATAAATCCATGATCTTCTTGCGTTTGCATGTCGATCAGATCGACTTGACAACGACTGTTCGTCTCTGAATGAAGTATGAGTTTCGAAACAAGGCCCCTTTTTTCATACTCTTTTTACGCTGACATGTTTCGCGCATAGACAGAAAAATATTTATCATTTCTATTGTTATGTTCACATATTTTCTTGAAGTTTCATTTCTTAGTCTGTCTCGACCTCCATGACCAACAGCCACATGAGCTGCTTCAATAATATCGAAAATTTCGTCTACATACAAATAATACTTCATAGGCTCCTTTTTTGTCACTAACTTTCGCGTCCCACAAATATTAATAACTTTGAATCGTTTTAATCTTCTGTTTTTTTCAGCTAATTGTGCTTCTTCAATTTCCTCCATTAATTTATGGTAACTTTATTTTGTCATAACATTGAAGTGGTCTTCTTTTTTTTCATGTTCATCAATCTGTAATATCCTTTTTAAGAATTCCTCTTTCGATCGCGTTCCTTGATTTAAATCCGCCATGATAAATACGTATTACCTACGAGTCGATTTATACGTGCTTAGCGGAAGACTAACTGCGCGGATGTGCCCGTGACAGCACGTGCTGCACGTGTCCACTCGCTTCGAATTGCGCGACGTCACTCGACCAATCAGAATCGTTCTAATGCTTCGCACGCGTTATCGCGTGTGAGTTGGGTGAACTTTGACCTCAGTCGAAACAGTCTTAACTGAGCCATTTTGTCAAAACGCGTTTTGTATAGTTAAAACTAGTTTTAACTCAAATTCATTTTTGTCTAACAGCAAATTCTAGTTTTAACAAGGACATCCAGTGTAAACTAGTTTTAACTAGTAAAAACGCGTTCTAACTAAATACGGGTTTTGCCTGCAACATATGTAATGTTTAAAGAAACTTCGAAGAACACTCCAGGGGGAGAGAAGGTTGGGGTAGGCGGGTAAAACAACAACAGGGGAGGGGGGGGAGTCTAGGAGATTGCTGCATTCGTAATTTAAAAACCAATGGGAAAAGGTATGTTCTGGCCCAATAACTTGTGCAAAAGGAAAACAATACAAGACTGTATCTTGATTCAAGCATAACTTAATGGTAGATTATCAAACGGCAGGTATGCCTCATTTCATTCATTAGGGTAACAAAAGTGGGGACTTCAAGACTCAACTCCGATTGAAACTTAGAGGTAGGGGGAGTTTCAAAAGTAAGACATTGGCAGCAAGTAGGGGGAGAAACCAGCTCACATTTGGAAACAGATCCCTTTAGAGGAATGGCGGGGTGGGGGGAGCGTAGGAAAATACTCAAATTGGTTCAAACATCATGTAATGGTCCTTGTCACCCACGCTTATTAATGAACAACAAAATAAAACTTGTAAACATAAATACATACAGATAATAAAATCTAAAACAGCAATCAGATATGAAGAGATATTATGCAGATGTCTTTGACTCAATGTCTTAATTGTGGGTTTATTCATCTGCTCAACATAGTATAATAATGAAAAATCAATAAACATAAATAAAAAGGAACTAAAAAGAGAACAACGACGAGATCTTTCATCCTGGCCTCAGGACATCTCAGATCATCTGTCTGGTTTAAAGTTTGATACAAAAATCTTGCCTGACACCCATCACCGCGAAATGTCCAAGAAGAAGGGGGAGGGCCCTCAAACTTTAAACCAAGCCAGATGACCTGAAGATGTCCTGAGGTCAGGACGAAACATCTCGTCGTTCTTCTCTTTTTAGTTCCTTTTTATTTATGTTTATTGATTTTTCATCATTATACTGTGTTGAGCAGATGAATAAACCCACAATTAAGACATAGCAATCAGATATCTGGATAAATAAATAAATGAATAAATAAATGGAAGAATGAAATAAAAATATAAAACCACATACTCTGGCGTTTTACATGAACATGTCGACAGGCCATGTTGTTTGCACGACCGGCCATAAAATCCATGCCTTGTAAACACACAATATAACATTCAAAATTCAGAAAAGTTTGCCTAAAGATGTTTAAAATAAGGTTTTAAATGGATGTCATATTTTATAAAACAGTGTCAAGTATTGAATAATGAGGCAAAAACAACCAAGCATGACGGTCGTACCATCGTCTTACAGGGATAATATTATTGCTACTATTTTTTTTTATCTAAAAGTGATGAAAAGATATTCTATTAAACTCAGGGATTAATATAGGTATATAAACTAAAATAAAACTGATGTGACTTATTTTACCCTGTGTGTTTACTCTCCTTGTCCACCATAATAAAACATGAGAGGAGCGGATGCGGATATATGTTATGTATGCTCATCATATTTACAAACATAATTTATAAAAACCAAATAAATCAACATCCAAGGATGAACTAAGAAACAAGGATTATGTTCAATGAATACACATTGCTGTTCATCAATCCCAACACCATCAGCATTATCATTATTTTCACTAGCACACATAAAACACGAATTTAACGCATGAAAATTGCCATAAATAAACAGTCATATTAGATAACCAATTAAAACATTAGATAAGCACATATAACCAATTCAGACTAAATATAAGATACAATTAAATCAAAATAAACTAACTAAAAGAACATAATTAATAACAAAACTTAGGTAAAAAAAAACAAAAAAAAAACAAACAAACGGGAGGATAGGGGAGTTGGGGAGGATAAAAACTGATTTGGGAAAAGGGGAGGGGAAGAGCATTATTGCTGAATTTCAGACACGTGACCAAATTGAACGTGCTGCTAATTTGAAATCAGGAAACTTGTAACAACAACAGAAAAATAAGAGGCAGGGAACGGACAGCAGAAAGTATTGAAATATTCGTCACATAAAACAAATTGAAATAAAGATAAAAACTTTAGTATATAAAGTAAACAAAATTAAATGATAATAAAAGGTGAGGGCGGGAGGCTTTGATAATACGTAAATGGAATGAAGGGTGGGGAAACTGTGTAAGTGGTCCACATTCTAGCCGGGTTGCAATAGAATGTTTTTAGTTGTCTGTAGAAGTGAGTCTATTTCCGACGTCGTCTGTTTGTTCATAAGCTGAATTGGGTTTATGGACTTGGCTTTATAAATTTCAAGATTCTGTAAATGCATAATGTTCCTTTGATCATTGCAATGCGTGATTACTTCCATTGTGTCGTCTACCATGCCGAAGTTGTGTTTATTCTCAATGATGTGGTCAGCATAAGTGGATTTTTGGATCGGGTATTTTAATCCATTCAGGTGTTCTTTGAACCTTTGTTTAAAGTTTATTTTAGTCCTCCCAATATAAAACTGATCACAGGAGCCATATTTTAGCTTATAGACCCCCCCCCCCCCGCTGCTGTAAGGATCTTGGTTATTAGTCTTACAGTGAACGCTGAGTTCTTTCTTCAAGGAGTTTTAGGACGTTTATTATCCTATGTACAGATCCATTGAAGAACGTGAACGTGGATCGTTTCTGTTTAGTCTCTTTTGTGGATTTTTTGTTCGTGTTTGTTTTGGTAACTCTATTGGCCACACTCATAGTATAGCCGTTCATAGATGCAAGTTGTTTGATACTGTTCATTTCCGCAGCCTTTTCTTTCTGATCCATTGGGACATTTAGAGCACGGTGTGTGAGGGCTCGGAATGTAGACATTTTATGGGTATAAGGATGGTTTGAGGTAGAATGAATTATATTGCTGGTAGTGGTCGGTTTTCTGTAAATGGCGAATTTAACATGATCCTTCATTCTTCTTATCTGCAGGTCCAGATAGTTAAGAATTCCATTGCTTTCTTCTTCAATGGAAAACCGTATGTGTTGTCCATGTTGTTGAATGACTGCAATATGTTATTAGCGTCATTCTGTTCTGTGTCATAGATTAGAAAGATGTCGTCCACATACCTTCTATAGAATGTGATTTCATTTCTGTCCAGCATGAATTTTACTTGAGATGACTCCAGATGTTGCATATAGCAATCCGCCACGATTCCTCTAAAGGGATCTGTTTCCAAATGTGAGCTGGTTTCTCCCCTACTTGCTGGCCATGTGTTACTTTTAAAACTCCTCTAAGTTTCAATCGGAGTTGAGTAATTTACTCCGTCCTAGTCTTGAAGTCCTCACTTTTGTTACCCTAAAGAATAAAATGAGGCATACCTGCCGTTTGATAATCTACCATTAAGTTATTGTCACGGTCTTCGAATTTAGGCGACACTCGCTCGAGGTGTCGCTCTCGATATTTCTATCGTTCGAAGACGGGGGCGGAGCGGAGCAAACAGTGTCGTCATATGAGTCAACGCAAGACAGCGAATGGGAATGAAGATCGTGGTCGAGCGAGAGGATTTGAAAGCTCGAAGCGGGAACGAGAGAGTGAGAGGGTAAGTGAGTGTTGTGTTTGCAACGGAGGCACACGGAAAAAGTACGTGGGCGAAGGTGTGAAGCGGAATGGGCTTTACATGGTGAAACCGAGTAGAGAAAGCCGAGACGGCTTGCCGTCTAATGCATCGGTTACTGCGACAGCGTTGGAGCCGTGCCGGCAAGCCTTCAGGGCGGAGAATTCTGTAACGGAGCGGCGGGAAACGAGCACTGGTTTCGTCGGCTCGAATGGGAACGCCCGTATCCAGTCCTGCCTGTTAGTGAAAACGTTAGCAGTTTCGCCTACAATTTTTGTGAGTACTTTAACATTAGTGAGCTGTGGCTGTCATGATTTAGCTGTGTTCAGCGACTTTTATCGTCGTGAGCTTAGTGGCTGCACGAGGTTTCGAGGGGCTTGGCCCTGTGGTCTCCGTGCTTACCTAAATTACGGGTACGGTTTCGTATATACAAGGTGATTATAATTAAAGTCCCTTTGTAAAAATGGTATAAAAAAACAACCATGAGTCCGAATGACTTCAAATTTGGACTGAGCATTCTTGAAGAAGGGGCATTTGATATGGATAAGAAAAAAAATAGTTCCAAAATTTATCACTAGATGGCGCTGTAAGCGGCATATTATGCCTAGGAGGATTTGTACTATGCAAATTGAAAGATACGCATGCGCATGAGACATTGCATGTGTTATAAAAACGCAGGCCTCATGGCGTTCTCGTCATATTTCAATTCAAAATGTCACTTCTAGCTGAATCCGCTTCCGTTATGCCGCTTACAGCGCCATCTAGTGATAAATTTTGGAACTATTTTTTTCTTATCCCATATCAAATGCCCCTTCTTCAAGAATGCTCAGTCCAAATTTGAAGTCATTCGGACTCATGGTTGTTTTTTTATAGCATTTTTACAAAGGGACTTTAATTATAATCACCTTGTATATCATAGTGTTTTGCAGAAACCTACCCTTGGTCATAAAATTCCCTTTATTAGGTTAGAGTTAAGCAATTATTCATAAAGGTGTCAAGTTCTTTCTATTAATGTTAATTGCTATGTTCTGTTTATTATAGTACGACGAACATAATGAAAATGCGCCATTTGTAAGGCCTAAAAGTTATCATTTGTATTTAACTGATAAAGACTTTTTCGGACTGGACATTAAATTATTTGCTAATGACTTTTTCTCCGTTTTGAGAATTTGTGCTTGTTGCTAATTTCGTACAAAAGTAATGTAATTTGTGTTTTACCGGAATTGACTATGAACTTGAAAACTCTGCAGTTTGTAATGTGATACTCTCATTGTGCGAATAATCGTGTGATTCGATAATTCTCAAACATTGAATTTAGTATATTAAGTGTATTGATTCCTACTTTAACTTCCCTTTATGCTAATTTCTGTTTCAAGTTGAAATAATTTTTATTTGCGGTTAAGCCTGTGTTGAACTTCAAGATTTATTCTAGTTGATACGTAAGTGCTTGTTTTTGTCTTTCAATAAGAGGACTATGCTTATTTGAGTTCAAGACTGTTAATTATTATAGAATTTCAGTGAATTAAACCGTGTTGTGTATTTGAATACCAACGCACTTTATAGAAGTTGGTAACTTGTGTTATCCTTAATTGCATGGAAATTGAGGTTACTTAATGGTTATTTGTTCACACGAAGTCAAGTGATTATTTTCAATTGTGAAGTTTTTTTGTTATGCTAAACTCAGAAATTGCATGTGGTTGATGTTTCCTTAGAGTTTAAGGTTTACATTTTAACCATTTTTATATTTATTTATTTTGAGTTTTCATGTTAATTATTAAATTCATTCTTTATTATCCTACCACTGTTTACGTGTTATTTCAATTCCAGTGAGTCAGCTACTATTAGCCTGCTTATACACGTTACAGTTATGCTAGATGCAGTCTTGTATTGTTTTCCTTTTGCACAAGTTATTGGGCCAGAACATTCCTATTCCTATTGCTTTTTAAATTACGAATGCAGCAATCTCCTAGAATCCCCCCCCCCCTGTTGTTGTTTTACCCGCCTACCCCAACCCTCTCTCCCCCTCGAGTTTTCTTCGAAGCTTCTTTAATCATTATATACACAGTCCTGAAGAAAGCCACGGCTGAAACGCGTCAACTCTGTGTGGTAAAATCACTGTTGTTTTGAAGACCCATATATTTATATAAAAACAAGCTAATTTTTTAATTAGAACATTTTCCATATAAAAAGCTGAGTTTTCCTTCGGTTCCAAGCAGTAGTCGTGAAAGCAAGTTCCACAGTGTCCGCACTGTATCCAGTTTCGAAATTTGGAAATTGCAGGTGCATAAAAGTTTTTTTTCCACAAAATCCAAAGTTAGAGCTTTCATTTGTAATTTGCTTTTTGGTGGTAGGTGTATCATTTGGGCATTTCTGCTGACTTGGGTCTTTCTTGCGCTTGTTTGTATGGAGAGTTTTCAAATACACGGGTGATGTTATAACAGCAGCAGATTGTTTTGGTCTTCCAGTCCTACGTTTGGAGTTAGATTTCACAGTTGAAGGTATGGTCAAGCTATATTGCAGGACGGACTTTCCTTTTGTGGAAGTACAGTGATAGTGGATGCTGCTTCAATCAAATGTTGGTCTAAAGACTCACTGCTCTGTTGATCTCTGGATAATTTTTCATCACCAATGATATTTTAATCGAGGGGGTGGATCCCTGTTGCTCTAGAGTCTGAGGCAGTATTTTAAATGCTTGCTGCTCTTTCCCAAGCTTTGGAAATATTAACCTCCTTACCCCGCACCTATCAATCCAGCTTCCCCTAGAACCTAGGTTTAACAAATCATGCTGTAAAATAGATTGCAAATGGCCGATCAGTGAGGGAATGCCTTCATTCAATAGCCTTTACTTAACACCTCCACCAACCAAAAACCAACATTTATAAAATCGTTATGCAAATTTGTAGATCAGAATGACTTTTATCGTGTCTTAGATAGAAGGGATTTTACTCATCAAGCTGGATGCTCCTGCTTGCAGAAAAATTTTTTCCTTCCCGTTGATCACGGCAACGCTACATTCGAATCGATGGAAACGGAAATAACGAACAAATATCGTCGTCTAGTGGAAATGAGCGAAAACCAGTTTTAAAAAAGTTTTTCGCCGTAACAGCTTAACGTTATCCACCTTCCCTCAGCTTACCTTAAACTATTTAGTTGCACTTATTATACAATTTTGTGTATTTCTTAATATTCTATTGAAAATTAAACCTTTCTCGAGTCTTTGCCTCTACCAATTGTGTGTTTAATTATTCCATTTAACGAATCACTGAATCTGGATGATGTCCTGGGTGCATGGGAGGTCACTCATTCTACAATTTCTGTAACTTTGATTTTTATGGTTTATCCTATTGTAATTTTCTGATTACCCTTTTATCATCTCTCATCTCTTTCTTATCCTATCCCAGCCCTTAGCCAATATTTTCTTGCTCCCTTCTACGTTGTTGTCTTTATATAAGTCGTTTTCTAATCACTTTCAGGATAGTTATTTCTCGTTTGAGAATTATCATCTTTACTTTGACAAAGGATAGCCTTTATCGAAACATCAGTTTTTTCAGGGGTTTACTAGGCTGTGTTCAATTTTTATTATTTATTACAAAACTCTAAAAGAAATTATAGGTACTTTAGTCTTATAAGTCTTATCTGAGAAGTAATTATACGAGGATGATGTAAAAGAAATCCTTAAAAGTGTACTAAAATTTAAAAACCCAGCGCGACTATTATGGAATTTTTGAACGCAAGTATAGTAATGGTAACGAAACGCGAGCTGGGTAACAAAGCCAGGCTCTCCGTCGTCAAATCTATCTTTGTTCCCATTCTCACCTATGGTCATGAGGCTTGGGTAATGACCGACAGAGTGCGATCACGGGTACAAGCGGCCGAAATGAGATTTCTGCGAGGTGTGGCAGGTGTTACCCTACTAGATAGAGTGCACAGCAGCACAATAAGGGAGTCTTTAGGTGTTGAGCCGCTACTTCTCCGCATTGAGAGATCTCAGTTGCGCTGGTATGGCCACGTGATACGGATGCCGCAAACTAGTCTTCCTAGGCAGTTGTTATTTTCCAAGCC
>JAHWFO010009445.1:0-21608 GCA_023313115.1 Rhysida immarginata | reverse complement strand
AGTTATGTCATTTCAAAGTTGGGGAGTCCTTTCTGAAACACCCTGTATATCCATGATATTTCTATTAGGGAATCCTATGATATCCAGCTTCGGAACGTATGATTTCAGTACAATCAATGTTTTTATCAAAGATTGTTTGGACACATTTCACAATGCACCGACATTGGTCAATAGCTTTAGAAAAATTTTGCTCAGCTTCTTTGGCACTTTTCGACGTCTTACAAGAAAGAATGCTTGAAGAGACTTCCATATATGGCAACTTTTAGAAAATAAGAAAAAAATATTCTTTTAATAATGGAAGCTGCTTATTCACTTTGAAATTTCTTAATAAATTTACCTTTAAAAAACCATTAAGGAATGATATAACCAAGTACCGAAAGATTAAACTATACCATTCGCGGAACTATATTTTTAAACAAACCTATGTTAACATTTTTCGTTTCTAATGGACCATAGAGATAGCATTAAACCACGTACCTTTGAATCAATTTCACTATCATTAATTTAAATTTATATTTATTCATGACATCATTCCAAGTCGTGTGATATATTACATGCCATATTTTAGCATTGAAAGTTCCAATGAACCATAATAGTTCCACTAAACTAAGTTCCTTTAAACCAATTTGGCATGTAATGAATATTATTTTACATAATATTCATTCATGACACAACATTCCAAGTCGTTTGATATATTACATGCCATATTTTAGCAATGAAAATTCCAATGAACCATAATGGTTCCACTAAGCCATAATGGTTCCACTAATCCAGGTTCCTTGAAACCAATTTGGACTATCATTAATTTTACGTTTTATTCATTCATGACACATCAGTCCAAGTCGTTTGATATATTACATGCCATATTTTAGCAGTGAAAGTTCCATGAACCAGAATGCTTTCACTAAACCAGGTTCCTTGAAACCAATTTGGACTATCATTAATTTTAGGTTATATTCATTCACGGCACATCATTCCAAGTCGTTTGATATATTACATGCCATATTTTAGCATTGAAAATTCCAATTAACCATAATGTTTCCACTAAACCAGGTTCATTGAAACCATTCTCGACTATCAGTAATTTTACAATATATTCATTCATGACACGTCATTCCAAGTCTTTTGATATATTACATGCGATATTTTAGCATTGAAAGTTCCAATGAACCATCATAGTTCCACTAAACAAGGTCTGTGAGTTCATGTTACGATGTTGAGTGCGTAACTCGGAAACCACTCGTTAGAATTCGTTCAAATTTTAACGGTATACACAATTTTATGTGTGTACCCTATTGTTCTCCCAAATTTCATCACCTAGATGTTGTAGACAGTGATTATTAACTATATTAGCGGCGTTTTTATTTCTGTTCATATCTCAGTGATCATTCAAATTCGGACCCATGTTCATATAAATTTTTTTGCTTAGAATCACATATTCATCACCCCTATCATTTTTGACATCAAATTTAACAACATCCTGTATAAGGACGCCGGTCAGGCGGCAGCTTACGACTTAACAGTTATCAAAGCATATATCAACTTGACTCTTGAAATCAACAAGCATAGTGCATTATGCTCGATAATCAAAGGTTAGAAAGCTAGATATTAATCGTATCTGTCGAAATGCCACTAAAGAAAAGAACGAGTATTTGCCAGAGAAGATCAAAATTATCCGGGCGTGGAAACATCTGAACAACGGGAACTTCGTTTACAGCAGGAAATTGTAGAATTATTAAAAACTATTCTGACAAGGGAACCCCACATAGCCTAACCGCTTTAACAATGGAGTCCTTGTATGGCTACGTGTGCTGAAATTTTTTTCGTTTTCGTGGTTTATTTTGAAAGAAACACAATTTCGCACTCTTTTTATTTTGCAAACATCTATAGTAGCTTCAGGTGAGTAACATATTTCAATTTAGTGGAAATCTGTGACATACATGTTCGAGGGATTCCCTTGTGAGTTATTATTTATACTTCTTGAGGTTGTCCTTTTTTCTTACAATTGTAAATACTCCGAGCAACGCTGGTGCCTCTGCTAGTTCAGAGATAATGTTGAAGTATATAATACATTTTGGGACAGAGGGAGTAATTTATAATTTTTATAAAAATCAAAAAATTTTATCAGATTACAATACAGATACCGACTGTAACCCGCATTTATGATAGTACTTTTTTGAACAAATTTCAAATCTCTCAAATCTCCCAATTTTACCCTAAATTTTCGGGCACAACCAAAGTTGAGAGATTCGAAAATCCCTCAAAAATCATACCACTTTATCAAAAATATCCAAAATCAAACCTAAAACTTTTTTTATGTACTTTTTCTCTCTTACGTGCTCAATTGTGTTCATGATAGGAGACCTGGCTGTCCACTCCTTATGACACTCTTAAATTGTCAACGATAAAATATAGCAAGTAGTATATAAAACAATCTGAAATGATAAAATAAGAGCCACTAGATAATGGTAGATATTATTAAATACTACTTTCAGTTAGATTCATTATTTTAGGCACATTGTATTGCACTGTTTATTTATTTATTTATTTATTTATTTATTTATTATTGTTATTATTATTAATATAATACATTGCATCCATCCAGTAATAGTTAAATGTTCCCGTTAAATGCATTTTTACATATTAACTTTAATTATATCATATTAGTGGCCAATCTTTAAAGGACTCGATTGTAAGCCGTACCTTGAGTTTTAAAACCTCATTGTTGACGAAAAAGTGCGGCTTATAATCGGGCCAATACGGTAAATACTTTATGCAGATCACGTGGCACTTTTCTATGATTAACGGTATCAATGACTTTGAAAATTAAACTTTAAAATATCTTTAGGAAATTACCTGCAATAAGTTGTTTCTTCAGCCTTTTTATTGCATTTTTTGTGACACATCAAGTGTTCCTCTTTAGTTGTACATGATCTTTTTACTGTATTTACTTGATAATACTGAAAATTTTAAAACAGTATATTAACATCAACATAGTTATGAGAGATCCCTATAGTGTATAGTTTACTGAAAAAAAAGATGGAAGTTTTAAAATATATTTTTATTACTGACTAGCAATATTACCCGTGCTTTGCCCGGGTGAAAAAGATGCATTGAGTAATTTTTTTAAAGATTGTTATGTTAAAAATTGAGCTATGATTAACAAAGTATGAACGAAATGCAAGAAAATGAGAAACAGTCTAGAAAGGCTTCTCCAAACCTTTCATAATTATTTTAAACCAAAAATGATGATTTAGGAACAAAAGAAAATTAAATTATACGTCCAAAAGTAAATAATGAAAAAAAAAAAGATTTTGACAGCGGGACACGCGGGAGCAAGCAACATATAACTGACCGTTAGAGAAGCAAGCTTCCTGAAAACATATACATCCGCCTTAAAAATTGAATAAAATGAAACATTCTTCGTCTGGCATCGCCATCTAGTGACATCCTTTGAAAACAAAATGTCTTTCAACTGTCAGCTGATGTTACGTATTTGTTGCTGCAGACGTAATTGTCGGCTGCGAGTGGACAGTTTTGTTACGTTGCACGATCGTTATATTATATTGTTATGTTTGAGATGTATGCAAATTCATGCAATAGAGGGGAACTAAAATCGCTTCTTCCATAAATACAGCAATCCAATTGTTCACTAAACCAACGGAATTTGTGCGTGTGCACAGACCAGGGGATAAAAAGACTATGATTTTAGTGCGCCTTCTGACCTCGCCATCTAGTGACATACTTTAGAAACTAATCAACTTTTCGAAAAATAAGAATAACTTAAAAAAATTGATAAAAACACTGCATAAAAAGTAACCTATTGAAAGCACAGTGACACTAACTACGTACATGGAAAATTTCGTGGAGATTCCTTGAGTATTTTCTGAGCTATATATAGACAAACGTTCCAACGGACTCTGATTTATAATTTTTAATATATATATTTTATTATATATGGATATATATGGATTAGGAGAAACCATCAATTTTGACTTGTGTTCTCAGCTTTCTTAGATTCTGGCATAGAAAACTGCTTTTTTAATTTTGAAATAAAGGTTCTGCTTATATCTTTTTTGCACTACGCCTTGATTACGGTGAGGTAATTACAATTAGAACTGTGCGCCCTGCTTCAGTTACTAAACCACGGTTTATCTGTTTGCTAAACAGTGGTTCAAACATGCTGGTCAAGACTTTTACCGTGCAGGTATACGTGCCCTCGTTCCAAGGTGGCGTAAAACAGTTGAAAGGAAACAGGGTTATGGTGGAAAATGACTTGTTGCTCTTAAAGGATATATCTATGATATCCATAAGTTGTAATGTTGTAGCATAAAAAATAAATTTTTAAAAATATAGTATGCATTATTTTTGGAGTGTCCCTTGTAGTTAGCACCAGTGCACCAATTCGAGCACCAAAAGCAGAATAGTTTATTATTTACGAAGAGGTCATTTTTAAAAGTTTTTAAACAGATAATCCAAACATGTGTCCCTTATTCTGAGATACATAAGCTGCATATACTTAAAGGATGTTTTTCTTAACAACATTTTCATAAAGATTAAATCCTAAAAGTTTAAAATAAAATTAAAACTCTAAGAGTTCAGAATAACAATTACAGAGGGTTGTTAGAGATCTGTGGTAACAAATTATACAGGGACAAAACAGATGGAAAATCCCTTTCCCCACCATCGCGTATGTTCACTTGGTAGCGCTGCTTCGCAGATTCCACTGCAGGAGGCTGGAAAGCAGAATATCAAGACCAATTCGTAACCACTCCTGCTGACACGCTTTCCATAGACGCTACACTTTTCGCAGTTGTCTCTTTCCGAGGGCCCGTTTAAGTAGGCCAAAATCACAAAAATTCATAGGCAATGCATCCAGTGACCTCAGCTATATATCGATGAATGAAATGGGGAGGATTCTGGTATCTTCTTGCATGCGTTCCAGAAACAGGTGAGTTGACGCGGCGATTTGGCTCGATGCCTTGTCTTGGTGAAACCATACAATGTTTACCTCTGTACCAAACAACCGTGAATGTTACGGGTAAATATAGGAGTTAGAACGTTAGTCTGATAGTATATGGCGTTAACTTTGGCTTTTGACTCAACTATGAGTAAAGTTGACTTGCGATTGTAGCTGTATCCCGCCACGATCATGAATTCTTTAGAAAATGTTTCCTTGCATTCACGGTATAAATGGCTCGGCTTTTATTGCAGTCGCTTAAATAAGCATACGCCTCATCTAGTGTGACCACGTATTACCATTTTTCATCCACCAGGTATTGTTCATACAGTTTAAAGCAGTTGGTCCATCACTTTTGAACATGGCGCAGGAACAACTTATGAATGTAGCTTTTGTGTTGCTTTTCCAGTCGTAAATCACTGTTGATAATCGCGTTTACTGTGTACACAGATTCCCCTACCTTCTGTGCAATGGTCCGTTGTGTTGGTGGGTTACATAAGGATACGAGAGCCCGAACTTTCCGGACGACCGCAGCAATACGGCTAGTGGGTGGTCTCGGATTGGTCTGCTTTTTCCCTCAGGAATGACGCCGCTTCTGGTTTTACCCATGTTATTTCGTACTATTGATATTCCTTTCTTAGAAGCTACTAAGACTTCTTACATAATTTCTGAATAGCTGAATTTGACATCGGAAAGGGTTGTTATTTAGCCCTTCTAATACCTGTCAAATACTCAACGTTTTCAGCTCGCTGTTTGTATACTAACTATTTTAATATCTGTCCTAACAATACTCCACGTTTGTTGCTTATGTGAATAGAACGCGCGTGCCACATTTAAATACGCTATTTGTTACCATAGATCCCAACAACCCTCTCTATTTGATAAATTTTTCTCAATAGGTCTTGAATTTTTTGCAACTGTAATTTTAATGCTCAGGTAACGTTCATTCAATCATTTTTTCACATACACTTAAAGACCTGTTTATTAGAGACACAATTTACGGAAAATGGATTGGCCTCCCAGTGACACACAAATAATGGAATCGGCGGAAGTGGTGTATAAAAGGGATGCAAGTGATCACAAGTTTCAGTCAGCAGCAGAAGTGGACTGAATATGGGTAAATCTAAGGATCTAACCGACCTTAAACGAGGCATGATCGTTGGAGCTCGACGCGCGCAGTTGAGCATTTCGCGAAACCGCGAACCTCCTCGGGTTTTCCCGTGCAACAGTGTCAAGGGTATTCCGTGAATGGCAGTTATGCCATTAAAAAAACCTCCAACAAGCACAACTCCGGATGAACGAGTTTAACGGTGACTGGCACGAATCATCCGCAGCAACAGGACGGGAACAACCCAACAAATTGCAGCGCAGTTCAATGAGGGAGCATCCCATTTCAGAGCACACGGTGCGGCGCACCTTACACCAAGCTGGGTTTAACAACAGGCGGCCAGTACGAGTACTGTCGCTGTCACCGCAAAATAGGAAAGCGCGCCTGCTAGGGGAAAACAGGCTTCGCTGGACACTGGATGAGTGGAAGAAGGTCGCCTAGTCCGATGAATCGCGGTTCCTACTTCATCATGCGGACGGCAGACTGCGCATCTGGCGCAGACAGCACGAGGCCATGGACCCATCCTGTCAGCAGACAACCGTATAGGTGGTTGGAGGAGGAGTGCTTCTCTTGAGACAAATTACGTCCTCTAATATCCGTAGACACATCCCTGAATGTGACACTTTACCTGAACATTGTTGCCGATCAGCCATAACTTTCACTTTACCCACTCGATAAAGGGGTCAGGGCATGAGATTTTTTCACCGGGTTTTTTGCTAAACCCACATTTTACATGATGCTCTACAACTTTTTAAATAACACATGGGGACTAACCCTTACCCCAACAAAATTAAAATTTTCAAAAATTTACCCCTTTACCACCAGGGACGCGAGATGTTTTTATTCTGAATTAAGGGATATTAAAACCAAATAATCAAATATTCATTTCCCCCCCCCCCCCATCTGTTCCCTAAAGACGGGACACCAATTATGAAACACCCTGTATGCCATATTTTAGCAATGAAAGTTCCAAAGAACCATCATGGTTCCACTAAAGCAGGTTTCTTGAAACCAATTTCCACTATCAATAATTTTACGTTATATTCATTCACTCCAAGTTGTTTGATATATTGCATGAAATATTTTAGCATTGAAAGTTCCTATGAACCATGATGGTTCCACTGAACCAGGTGCCTTTGTACTAATTTCGCCTTTCAATAATTTTACGTTATATTCATTCATGATACATCATCCCAATTTGTTTGATACAATACATGCCAGATCTTATCAATGAAAATTTTTGCTGGTGTCATTAGTGCACGTGCCACTGTTTCGATTACAAGCATTTCAAAATGGTTCATTCCCGGAACCATATATATCAATTGGCGAAAATAGTAATTTATATCCGCTTCTATCTCTTCATAACGATTTGTTTGATATATTACTTAAAGTATCTTCCCAATGAAAATTACTTGGCGGGAAAGTTGAGGTTCCATTTGTGAATGTGCCAATACAGCGAATTAGATAATAATTGTGAATGGTTCGTGCCATGAACCATAACCATCGACTGACGAAAACAGATTTCGAAAATGTTTCATAGCCTCGGAGGAGTTAAGAGTTACGGACAGAGACAGACAGACAAACAGACAGACACGTTTCTCACAATATTATCATAAAGCCTTTCGGTAATAATTAAACCATTAAGGAATTACATAACCAAGTACCGAAAGATTAAACTAAACCATTCTCGGAAGGTTAAACTAACCCTTAAACCGCCCTATGTTAATATTGTAAGTTTCTAATGGATTCTATTGATCCATTAAACCAGGTTCCTTGGAACCAATTAAGACTTTCAATAATTTTACGTTATATTCATTCATGACACATTATTCCAAGTTGTGTGATATATAACATGCCATATTTTACCATTGAAAGTTCTAATGAACCTTAATGGTTCCACTAAACCAGGTTTCTTGAAACCAATTTCGACTATCAATGATTTTACGTTATATTTATTCATGAAACATCATCCCGGTTTGTTTGATATATTACATGCCATATCTCATCATTGAAAATATTTCAGGGTGTAATAAGGTTACCATTAGAGCACGAGCCATTGTTATGACTTTAAACTTTTCAAAATGGTTCATTCGCGGAACCATATTATAAATTGTCGAATATTGTAATTTATATCCGCGTCTATCTCGTCAATACGATTTGTTTAATATATTCCTGAATATATCTTCCCAACGAAAATTGCTTGGCGGGAAAATTGAGGTGCCATTTGTGCACGTGCCAATAAACCGATTTAGATATAATTGTGATTGGTTCGAATCTTTCATAGCCGCGGAGGAGTTAGAGTTACGGACGGACAGACAGACAAACAGACACGTTCCCCTACGCTGATAGCATAAAGCACCTTTCGGTTTCTATAAACCATTAAAGAATGACATAATCAAGTACCGAGAGGTTCAATTAAACGATTCGCGGAACAATATTTTTAAACCGCTCTATGATAACATAGTAAGTTTCAAATGGACCACCTACCTTTAAACCAATTTCGATTATCATTAATTTTACGTTATATTCATTCTTGACACAACATTTCAACTCGTTTGATATATTACATGCCATATTTTAGCATTGAAAGTTCCAATGAACCATAAGAGTAACACTAAACTAGGGTTCCTTGAAACCAATTTCGACTATCATTAATATTACGTTATATTCATTCTTGACACAACATTCCAAATCGTTTGATATATTACATGATATATTTTAGCATTGCAAGTTCCTATGAACCATAAGTGTAGCACTAAACCAGGTTCCTTGTTACCAATTTGGACTATCATTAATTTTACGTTACATGCATTGATGACACATCACTCCAAGTCGTTTGATATTTTAGCCATATTTTAGCATTGAAAGTTCCAATGAACAACAATTGTTCCACTATACCAGGTTCTTTGGAACCAGTTTCGACTACCATTATTTTACATAATATTCATTCATGGCACATCATTCCAAGTCATTTGATAAATTACATGCCATATTTAAACATTGAAAGTTCCAATGAATTATAAGGGTTCCACTAAATCAGGTACCTTGTATCCAATTTCGACTATCATTAATTTTACGTTATATTCATTCTTGACACAACATTCCAAGTCGTTTCATATATAACATGCCATATTTTAGCACTGAAAGTTCCAATGAACATAAGGGTAACACTAAACCAGGTTCCTTGAAACCAATTTCGACTAGCATTAATTTTACGTTATATTCCTTCCTGACACAATATTCCAAGTCGTTTGGTATATTACATGCCATATTTTAGCATTGAAAGTTTAAAAAAACTATACGGGTTCCACTAAACTGGTTCCTTGAATCCAATTTCGACTATCATTAATTTTACGTTATATTCATTCATCACAGAACATTTTAAGTTGTTTGATATATTACATGCCATATTCTAGCATCGAACACGACTAATTTTTCCAACTATCGCCCAATATCTATTCTCCCTTCTTTTGCCAAAATATTTGAGAGCCTTTTCTACACACTACATTATTTCAAAGAATCTTCTTTCTCCTTCCCAACACGGATTCACATTTAAAAGAAACACATCCACTGCCTGCTACGACTGATGGAATACATTATCTCTAATATGGCCAAAAACAAATTAGTTGTCTCCCTATTTCTTGATTATTCCAAAGCATTCGACTCAATTCCTCATGACCTCCTTCTACACAAATTATCCCAACATTTCAACATACGTGGCCCTCCTCTTGACTGGCTTTCAAGCTTTTTATCAAATAGACAATACACGCTCCATCTTCTTGATAAATCCTCCTCCACAATCACCTGATATATTGGAGTCCCCCAAGGTTCCATCGTATCATCGCTTTTATTTAATATTTTTATAAATGATCTTTCCTCCATACATTCTCCTTTATCTTTAATATTGTATGCAGATGATGCCACAATATCCTATACCGACGCCTCGCTACGTACAATAAAGGATACCTTTAACTCAATCCAAGAAAAACTTCTTTTCTGGAACATTATCAATCATCAATCCCTCTACCTTAGCAAAACCACTACGTCATCTTCCATCAACGCAATAAAAAATTTGACACGAACGAATTTTCGCTATATTACAACTCACAACTGATTACCCCATCCAAATCCTTTAAATACCTAGATATTCACTTAACTCATAACCTCTCCTGGGATACCCACATCAATTCTTTAGCTTCAACACTTAATCAGCGTTTAGGGCTTTTCTCCCGTCTCCACTTCTTTCCCCCAAAAATCCTCTCACTATTATATAACACTCTAATCCACTCCTCACTAACTTACGGCCTTCAATTTTGGGGTTCGACCATAATGTTCTTAGCTTATTTAGACTTCAAAATGGTTCGACCGAATTTTATTAAAACTACGCAAACCAGCCCTTGTCTCTCATCTTTTTACCACGGTTGGTATCACACCCATTCAACAACTCTACTTTATAAACCTTGCAATCTTTATGTACAAGATACTCAACAATTACATTTTAATCTCCCTCACTCAACCCTTATTTACAATCAATAGCGCACCTCCTTACAACACTCGACAATCAGCCTCCTTGCAAATAACACGTTAAAGCATAATTATGAACTCAAAGGCATCTCTGTCTCAGGTAAGAGACTCTGGTCTTCTACACTGGTGGCCAAAAGTTTGGACCAACCAGCAATGTCAAGAAAAATTGAATTTATACGAAAACTGTTTTACACCTACAACTCTAAGTAAATATGAAACAATATTCAGGGAAGAAACAAATTTATTTCTGCGTTGTTGGTTTCTTATTACCTAAAATCAAAATAAGACTGGCCAAAAGTGTGGAGCATATTTGTATAACATAAAGGGAAAAAAGTATTACATCATTAACTAATGAATTATTTTGATATTTGAGATCATTTTGACTCTACAATATTTGACAAACGACCTGAAATATAATTAAATAAGCTTTGAATAACATTTGGCTTAACAGCTTTCTGAATGGCTGCTATTAGTTGTTCTCCAGATTTGTACTGAGTGTTTTGGTAAATTTTTTGTTCCATGAGATGCCATACATTCTCAAAAATATTGAGATCTCGATTTCGAGTAGACCAAGCAAAAGTGGAAATGGTGTTGTTCTCAAAATAGGCTTTCACAACTCGTGCAGTAAAGATTGCAGGACTGTCCTGCTGCTAAATCCATGGTTATTGCTTAAACTAGACTTTGCACAAAGAGATGAACACATTATGAAGATCATCTTTATATTGAGCTGTTCTGCAATTCCATCTATAATGTGAATCTTCAACTTTCAGTTGCTTCCAATGGCACCCAGAATCATCACTTCACTACCACCCATTTGCCGCTTAATTTGCAGTGGAACAAGTGTTTCTTTATCACGATGCTCTTCATAAGAAGCTATATTATCAGGACCATCCAAACTGATTCGTTTTTCATCAGAAAACAACTAATTGGAATTGCGTGAAAACACAGATGTGTCTTAGCAAATTCCAGTCTATCCTACGTTTGTTTCTGTGTTAGTGGCAACTTTTTGGGTATAATTTCATAGGCAAAGTTCTGAGCACGTAGTTCGCTGCGAAATGTTCTTCATGAGTCAGGAAGTTGCAGATTAAGTTTGACTTCTGTGGTATTGACTACATGCCCGGATGTAATATCATGTCTAACATGTCTCTTAATTCTTGATTTGTCTCTTCGCATCAGTGCAGAAGGTCGTCCTATTTCCGTCCTATTTCGAATTAACATTTTTAACAATTCCCGATGAAGATTTGTAGCTCACATGGGAGATTTCAGCAGCTTTTTTGAAATTTGTAAATTGCTAGATAAAATTTATAATTCGCTCTCGTTGGCCTTCAGTTAACATTATACAATACATAACATGGTTTTAGTGCTCATCACGCAACACGATGACTTGTAATATGCAACTTATTTGCATGTTTGTGATGTTGGTTCAAACTTTTGGCCAGTCATATTTTGATTTAGGTAATAAAAAAGCAACGACGCGGAAACAAATTTCTTTCTTCCCTGAATATTGTTTCAGATTTACTTAAGAGTGTAAGTGTAAAATATTTTTAGTATAAATTCATTATTTATTGATTTGCGGGTTGGTCCAAACTTTTGGCCACCAGTGTATACCACCAGAATGTCCCCGAATATCGTAACCCTTAAAAATCGTATAAAGAATTATTTCTTAACACACGCGCCTATATAACTTTCCCCTTCAATTCCCGCCTCACCCACTCAACATAATCTATTATATCGCTGTTTTAAACTGGCTCTTGTTCCCCATCCAGGGACTTACCCCGTCGGCCTACGGCCATATTGGCCCTGGATGGACGATTGTAATGTTTAGTTTTTTTTTGGAATAGTTTTTAACCAAAATAATAAAAAAAATCCAATGAACCATAAGGGTTCCACTAAATCAGGTTCCTTGAAACCAATTTCGACTGTCATTAATTCTACGTTATATTCATTCATGACACATCATACCGAGTCATTTGATATATTAAATGCCATATTATGGTGTTGCAAGTTCCTATGAACCATAAGTGTACCACTAAAACATGTTCCTTGAAACCAATTTCGATTATTATTAATTTTACGTTATATTCATTCATCACAGAACATTCCAATTCGTTTGATATATTACTTGCCATATTTTAGCATTGCAAGTTCCAACGAACCATAAGAGTAACACTAAACCAGGTTCCTTGAAACCAATTTCGCTATCATTAATTTTACGTTATATTCATTCTTGACACAACATTCCAAGTTGTTTGATATATTACATGCCATATTTTAGCATTGCAAATTTCTATGACCCATAAGTGTACCACTAAACAAGGTTCCTTTCAACCAATTTCGACTATCATTAATTTTACGATATATCCCTTCATGAAACATCATTCCCAGTTTTTTGATATAATACATGCCATATCATTGAAAATATTTGAGGGTGTCATTAGAGCACGTGCCACTGTTTCGATTTCAAACATTTTCAAAGTGGTGCATTTGCGGAACCATTTTTATAAATTGTCGAAAATAGTAATTTATATCCGCATCTATCTCGTCATTACGATTTGTTTGAAATATTCCTAAATATGCCGGGTGTTGCAAAAATGACAGATATACCAGTATATTAGAAAAATCAATAAAAATCGAACGGGCAGCGATAGAAATACACCGTTTGTTGCAATATGCTTTGGACAACAGTAAATTACTTCACTGTGTACAACTCAAAGTCAAAAAAATAGAATATCAATATTTTAACGTCTAGGTCATTAAAACTTATCACTTTTTTGTTTAAAACAAAAGAGATAGATATTTGCATTTTTTTTCTATGAATGGTTAAGTAGCCATCTTTAATCTAACACAAAACATTTAGATAACATTAAAAACCTAAACTATGCAAATTTTCTTTGTGACGACATAAAAATAGAATAGTCAACCACCTGTGACAAAAAAATAGAATATTCCAAACACTATTCAAAATAACATCAAATATTACATTTATTCAAATTTTAAAGCTAAGAAAAGGTATAAAAAGGATTATACTTCGTGCAATTGTAGAGTAATATTGTCTATTGCATCAATATGGGAAGAAAACGAGATCTTTCACCATCTACAAAAAGTATTATTATTTTTCAGTTATCTGCTGATGGGAAAAACCAAAGTGAAATTGCGGACATTGTTAAATGTTCACAGTAAACTGTTTCTAAAGTTATCTTGAAGCACAAGAAAGGCTTGGGCACGCACACCAAGAGATACAAATGCGGAAGGAATCTCAAAACATCAGCCAGGGACCATAACAAATTACGTCGCATAGTGGAAAAGCATCCGTTTTGGCCTTCCAGAAAGTACCATCAGGAATGGAAGTCAACTGTGAAAGTGTCCCAACGAACAACACTTAGAAGAATTCGTGATTTGGGATTTAAATGTCGTGTTCCCAAACGAAAACGTCTTCTCACACGAAAACAACGAGCCTAACGATTAGCTTGGTGTAAAGAACATGTCAACTGGACGGAAGAAGAATGGTGTAATGTAGTGTTCAGTGACGAATCCAAATTTTCCGTGGCTTATGGAGATCAAGGGTGCCGTGTATGGCGAAAAAAAGGTGACGAATTTCAAGAGACGAAATTAAAAAGGGTTGTTAAATTCCCAGAGAGTGTGGTGGTTTGGGGATGCATGTCTGCCAGAGGCGTTGGAAGGCTCGCTTCTTAAAGGGAACTGTCAATGCTAAGGCATATCAAGATGTCCTGGAATACTTTCTCATTCCATCCATAGAAGATCAGTTTGGAGATGAAAACATCATTTTTCAACATGATTTGGCTCCTGCCCACGCTGCTAAAACAACCACACAATGGCTTCAAACTCATTTTTTACATCTTCTTTCGTGGCCTGCCAACTCCCCTGACTTAAACCCCATCGAAAATGTGTGGAATATCGCAAAGAAAAGATTATGTGAATATCCTGCCCAAAATAAAAAAGATCTACAACAAAACATTGCTAACGTTTGGAATGAAATGAGTGTAGAGGAGTGTAAGCAATTGGCATTGTCAATGCCCAAAAGAATACAAGCAGTTATTCAGGCAAACGGAGGACCTACCAAGTATTGAAACAAATTTATTGTCATTTAGTGTTTATCTTGTCAACAAGACATTTTATGAAACAAGTGTTTGAATATTCTATTTTTTTGTCATAAGTGTTTGACTATTCTATTTTTTTGTCGTCTGAAAACAAATTGCACATTGTAATCTTTTGATGTTATTCTAATGCTTTTTTCGCTAGAATAAAGGTGACTAGTTTGCCAGTTATTAAAAAAAACGTCAAATGTCTCTTTTCTTTTAAACAAAACATTGCTAGTTTTCTGTGATCTCTAAAAATCAGAATGTTAATATTCTATTTTTTTGACTTTGAGTTGTATTTCTATCGCTGCCCGTTTAGATTTTTCAAATATAGCAGTCATTTTTGAAACACCCGTTATCTTCTTATTGAAAATTGCTTGGAGGAAACTTGAGGTACCATTTGTGCACGTGCCAATGAACCGATTAACATAATAATTGTAATTGCTTCGTGCCATAAACCATATTCATCGACTGACGAAAACAGATTTTGAAAATCTTTCATAGCCTCGGAGGGGTTAGAATTATAGACGAACAGACCGACAGACAGGCACGTTTCCCCAAACTGAGAGCATAAAGCACCTTTCGGTACTTAATAAACCATTAAGGAATGACGTGACCAAGTACCGAACAGTTAAACTAAACCATTCGCGAAACTATATTTTAAACCACCCTATGTTAATATTGTTAGTTTCTAATGGACCATAATGATTCATTAAACCAGGTTTCTTGGGACCAATTACGACTATCATTAATTTTACGTTATATTCATTCATATCAGAACATTCCAAATCGTTTGATATATTACATGCTATATTTTAGCATTGAAACTCCAATGAACCATAATGGTTCCACTAAACCAGGTTCCTTGAAACATATTTCGACTACCCTTAATTTTACGTTATGTTCATTCGTGCACCTTATTGCAAGTCCTTTGATATATTACATGCCATAGTTTAGCATTGAAAGTTCCAATGAACCATAATGGTTGCACTAAACCAGAATCGTTCCACTAAACTAGGTTCCTTGAAACAAATTTGGACTATACCTCATTTTACGTTATATTCATTCATGACACCTTATTCCAAGTCGTTTGATATATTCCATGCCATATTTTAGCATTGAAAGTTCCAATGAACCATAATGGTTCCACTAAACCATAATGGTTCTTGTAAACCAGGTTCCTTGAAACCAATTTGGACTATCATTAATTGTACGTTATATTCATTCATTACATCTCATTCCTATTTGTTTGATATATTACATGCTATAACTCTCCTTTGAAAATTGCTTGGCGGAAAAATTGAGGTACCATTTGTGCACGTGCCAATGAACCGATTCTGATATCAATTGTGATATCAATTGTCCCATGAACCATATTCATCGACTGACGAAAATAGATTTTGAAAATCTTTCATAGCCTCGGAGGAATTGGAGTTGCAGACAGACAGACGGACAGGCAAACAGACGGACAGGCAGACAGACGGACAGACAGACAGGCAGACAGACACGTTTCCCCACACTGATAGCACAAAGCAGCTTTCGGTATTTATAGTGTGACATGTGATGTCAGTGTTTAATTTTATTATTTTTTTTTGGTTGCCATTATTTTTCATAATTTTTTTTTTAGTAAGTAATCTAAAGTTTTTTTATGTTTTACAATGAATATGATTTTTTTGTTGCCATGTTTTTAATAATAATATACAATTTTTTTAACGATCTTTTAAAATTCATCGGCAACAATAAGTTTCCTTTTTGGGTTAGCATTGTTGGGTGAGAGGGAATTCCCAGAATCTCAGTGATGCTGGCTCAATAGGAATGTTGATTGTTACGTTTAAAGTTTTTTTAATTGGAATAAAAAAAAAATTTTGTAAATAAGGAAAGAGAGAGAAATAACCTCTGCCATGAGGAAAGAAGGTGACTTCCAAGGGTGTAGTAAACAACATGGCAGTTAGGCTTTGTTTTTGAGTTAGCTTAACGTTTACTAATGTTTTTAATGTTCTCTTCCCTCATCTAAACAAAAGTCAAGCTCAGTAATATTTTTCCGAAAAGCAGAAAACAGTATAAAGACTACTGGAACCAGACTTTTGTTGTCAAGAGCGACATGGATCGTTTAAAAGAACGGTAACGATGTTTTAGGCCGATGTTCGATAATAGCCAAGATCCATCTTCCCCTACGTGTGTTGTAGTGAAGCAGCAATAACCAACTATCATCAGAGTGGGGCGTTAGAAAGAGAAGATTGGTGAGTGTCGTAATAGTTAATGCTTGACGGGACCCTGGGAACGTTGACGAAATAAATTCATATATACGAACAATTGAACTGGCGAATATGGCCCAATTGGAAGAATAGACGCTAGGCTGAGGAATTAGACATTAAATATGAACTCAGTTTTACATGAACTGAAGGGATATATTCCTTATGGAATCCCATTTGTGTTTGAAAACTTAATTATTCTGTACTAATTAGAAATATATGTCTGAGTGTAAGGTGGCACAAGGGATCCGCTGTTGATAATTAAGTTGGAAATGGTATAGATGATATTGTTTGGCATTTTTAGCACTGGTCCAAGAAAAGAGTAGAAATAATAGGAATAGCGATTGTTGGTCTTACTTGACAGGAAGGGTTAATGTGGCCTCCCTTCTAATTGTTAAAAAAAAAAGGTGCACACGACGTGTTCTTGTACGTCAAAAGTCCGGGATATGTCAAAGAGGACACAATCTCATTCCATTAATAGGCTCTGAGGTACCAGTGTTATGCATACACTAGTAATAACGATATCATCTATTTTACGAGCGACCCTTGCAAAGCCACAGGCAGATCAGTAGTGAAGGTGCACTGCCAAGGGGACGAGGACTGTATTAAGTATAGGTTACAGATTAATTTAGCAGGGGCCCCTAATAAATATAATGTCTGTTTTGTTGGTAGTAATATGGTAATAAATAAATAATGGCAACATAACTCTTCATGGAATTGGTATTTATTTCAAAATGTGTCGCGGCTAAATCCGCAACAGGTCCCAAGAACCCGTGATCGTGTCAAGGTGAGTGAGAAGGTTACATTTTGGAAACCCCATTATAATAGAACTTCCCCACCCCCCCTTGACACGTCACAATAGCATAAAGCAACTTACTTTCACTAATGATCCTGCAATTGTATTTATTCCACAACTAGGAAACGCCAAAACATTTTTATCATCACTGTCATAATTCAGGTACATCTATATATAATATATACAAAGACAAAGTTAACAGCAATATGTTTTTGACAGAAAACTAAAAGCCAAAGAGAGAATCCTACACTCATACTGCCCAGCTAAAAACTTATGGCACAGAAAATAAGTTTTTTACTATTAGCTCTATTGAAAAACTATTTATCAGATACTTAATAATACAGTCAACGACAAAAATATGGCTCGTTGAGGTTCTAACTTAGAACAGTGGGTGGCAGAGACTTGCAAGAACAGGAAAAGTCAAGAAAAATATTAACCAGTGCACACCAACCCTTCAGTATTACAATGTAGACAGCTAAAGTGGGCAAGTGAAGTTAAGCAAATTAGATAATAATGATTTCAGCAAGCACCCCTCGTGGAGGAGATTTTTTACGGAGGTTGTTGGAACAATTCTGAATTCTTCCTTCAGTATTGGCGTGTTCTACATTTGTGTTGCTGCATTCCGTGCTATTTGTATGCATTTTGTGAATAATGATTCGTCAGAAGCGATTGTCTTCAGAGGAACAAAGCGCAATTAAGGCGTATCGTGAAGCGGAACTCAATTTCACTGAAATCGGTAAAGGTTTAAACAGAAGCCGTGACGTGGCACGTGATTTATTGAAAAAAATAGACGAATATGGTAAGAAGCATTCACCGGGTCGACCTCGCCTGTTCGTGTCAGAGCTGAGAGACGTATCATCCGATCTCTGAATCCGGGGAAATCGCACCTCTTGCAAGAAAATATGCCAAGACAATCATTTCGACCTCAGGCACCTTCTTACCGTGCAGCGAATCTTGCATAGCAGTGAATTTGTTGGGCGGAGAAAGATCAAACGAGTACCAGCATTGAAACCGCAACATCGCAAGAAGAGACTGAACTTTGCAAATGCAAACTTGAACCTAGATTTGACCAAAGTTGTGTTCTCTGATGAGAAGCAGTTCAACCTGGATGGTCCCAATGGACTTGGACTGAGAATGGGTGGACTCCCGTGCACCCCAACGTGTCAAGAAGCGACGTCAAGCTGGTCGTGGCACGGTGATGGTGTGAGGAGCAATTAGATATCTTGGGAAAGTTCCACTGATGGTTGTGACTGGACGAATGTGCTCCCCAGTGAACTGCTTCGCCAATATCTCCTCCCTGGCATCAGAGAAATCGCCGGCCAGGACCCAATATTCAACAGGATAACGCACCGTGACACAGAGCCGCCAACTCCTTGAAATGGTTACATCACAATAGGATCAAGATTCTGGACTGGCCTAGTCTCTCTCCGGATCTCAACATCATCGAGAACCTATGGGCAAAGCTGGTTCGCTTGGTGTATGACGGTTGGAGACAATTTGATACAGTGGAAGCGCTTACTGAAACCATCCATGAGTGCTGGGGCAACATCCAACAAACATACGTGCAGAACTTGTACCACTCAATTTGAAACCGGCTTATTGCAGTGCAGAGTGCACATGGAGGGCCAAGTGGTTATTAGTTTACAGAAAAATGTATCTTTTCGCTGATATGTTACCTGTTATTCAAATAAAAGCAGCACCGAGCTATATTTTTGTCACTGGTGTTTAAAGAGGTGTCTGGTGAAATCATTACTATCCAGTTTGCATAAATTCACTGCCCACCTTAGCTTTACACATTGTAATACTGAAGGTTTGGTGTGCACTGTTGATTATTGTTCTTCATATTTCCTCTTCTTACATGTCTCTAGCACCCACTGTTCTCTGTTAGCACATCAATGAGCCATATTTTTGTCGTTGAGTGTATTAAGACTGAGCGGGCAAAAAGACTGTACCTACCATGAATAAAACCCAAACATTATGGGTGGAGCTAATAATTTCGATTGAGATACTATTAAGGATGGAGGGTACCTGTTAGTTACACAGGGTGTTCATAAAATGAGAGATAATAAGTACCTAGCATGATTTTTCACATTAAAATAAATAAAAAGTTCCTCCTGCAAAATGTCGAAAACCCAATTTTTAAGGGTCTAAACACCACGCAAAGTTTGATGTATTTCGCTTAAAGGTGCGTCTCAAAATTTTAAAGAAACATGTCTTTGTTCAAAAGAAAAAAGACTATTGAAGGTACATACAAATGCTTTAATTACTGGCTGTACAAAGCACTTAAAACAAACTCCTGAAAAAATTATTCATGAAAACATAACAGAAATAAAAATATTCAACAAAATGGAATTTTGCGTGTCTCAAAAGTTTAAAGAACGACTAAAAAAACATTGCATGAATTATACAACAGCTTAAATTGAACAACCATTTGTCTTGATTATTTCAAATACTCTGTTCGGCATTGAGTTTATGAGGTTGAACAATGTTTCTGGTCTTACATTGTACCATGCATCTTCAATTGCTTTTTTCAATTCATCAGTCGAAGAAAATTGACGTCCACCGGCATAAACCTGGCATAAACTGCACGAGACATGATTCCCCATAGATTCTCTATAGAGTTCAATTGTGTCATAACGTAAATATTTTGTTTTCTGAACCACTCCATTGTTGTTCGTGAAGGATTGATGCTAGCGTTATCCTGCTCGAACACGAATTCCAGGCCACACTAATGATCACAGACGGGTAACAGATACTGTGTAAGGGTGTCTTGGTATGTCAGCGAATTTTCTCTTCCACTGATGAAAGCCAAATTGAATGTGAAGTCGCCCGAAACCATGACAGAACCACCTCCTTATTTTCTTGCGTAAAAGTTATTCGGTTCCTGTCGTAGGTCGTGCCTGTATGATGCCCACCCGTCAGTACCATCCAAGTTCCACTTCTTTTCAACATTGAACAACACCGACATCCATTCGTCTTTCCAGGCCATGTGTTCTTGTGCCCAACTTAGCCTTTCTTGAATGTGCTTAGCAGTCAGAGGCGGTTTCTTCATCTTATTTGAAGATAACATGTCCACTCGCAATTATTCGCCGGTGTATAGTGTCTTTCGATACGTTTAACCCAGTCACGTCTTGTATCTGGCGAATAGAAAGATTTTGTGTGGCTGTCAGTCGTATAATCGCGAGTTGAGGTAACTTTGGGACGACCAGGTCGTAGTTTTTGGTGGAACGATGAACTCCTCTTCAAATCATTAAAAGCCCCTGCTGTGGATCTTCCAGTAATTGTGACAATATCAGCAACAGATAGTCCGTTGGCTTTCAATCACCAGATTTCAGCCACTTCATCGGTTGTGAATTGACATTGGCGAGGAATTGTCGTAGCTTTCTTTGAAAAAAATGACTAACTCTGCAACAGATTAATACCCTGTCACTCGCAAATTTACTTACTGGACGTTTCCATTCAGCATCTCCGAGTAGTTTCCGAGTTACGCACTCAAAGTCGTAACACGTGCTGATTACTACTCGCTTGTGAGCACTGTAACGATTTTGAATGCTTAACTCAGAAGCTACTCGTTGGAATAAGATCAAATTTTAACGGTATACACAGTTTTATATACACTATTATTCCTTCAAAATTCATTATTCTAGGCCCTACAGAACCTGAGTTATTAACTTGTGGATCTTGATGGCGGTATATTTATTTCTGTTCATATCTCAGTTAGCGTTCAAATCGTACCTACATTTTATTAAAAGAAAATATGATTTTTCTGGTCTCCTCTGTCATTGCTTAAAGTTATATACACTTTGTCAGAATCATCCTGTATAAGAAACAGTGTATACTAATCCCGATATGAGATGTACTATTAAAAAAA
>JAHWFO010009435.1:0-15885 GCA_023313115.1 Rhysida immarginata | reverse complement strand
ATGTTAGATACCGGACACGATATTCGGATAAAGGACTGCAGACTGGTGAGACACGTAAGAAACAGAAATGCACTTGATGCCTTCGAAACCTTGGAAATCGCTAGAAAAAACCTGGACTCACTATTGAATGGAGACACAGGGCCCCTGGGCGATTCCATTTTGATTAAGTCATTGAAGCTCTGAAGATGATGTTCTCTCCCCCCCTTTTGTTATTTTATTTTACTTTGTATAATTTTGTTTTTTAGGGCTTTTTGTTTATAATTTTGAATTTATTTTGGGATTTTTATTATTCTGTATAATTTTTGTATTTTTCTGTATAATTGGGATTCTCCCGGTTTTTAGGTTTGTAACTTAATTAGAACTATTTTACGAACAGGGTATTTCTCCTAGGTCCGCGCTTTTCTCCTTTACATAGGACTTGCGCTATGTGTCAAAAGTGTTTGAACGCGTCATTCTTAAGAGATTCAACGACTTCTGTGTGGCTAACAATCTTGTTCGTGAAGAGCAATTCGGCTTTCGACCAGGTCACTCCTGCCAACTCCAGATCTGGAGGCTTATTGCAGATTTAAACACTCCTCTTAACTGTGCTAAATATGGTGCTCTTGTCTTTTTGGATGTCCGAAAAGCTTTTGATCAGGTTTAGCACGAAGGCCTGATTTACAAAATGATTATTTGTGGTTTTCCGGACGATCTTATTGCCTTGATTAGATCCTTTCTGTCGAGCAGGATATTTCGTGTCAAGGTTGGCAGCTCCATGTCCAACCCGTGTGGTGTCAAAGCTGTCCTGGGCCCTGCACTCTTTAACTTTTTCGTCCATGACTTCCCAACGTTTACAAAATGCAAGCTGTATCTGTTCGCTGACGACGCGTCCATCATGACCACGGACCGCGTTCCAGCTCACGTCATATCACGGTTACAAAAGGCCTTACGTCTGTGCGAGAAATGGTTTGCAAAGTGGAGACTCGACCTAAACGTTGGCAAGTGCAAAGCGATGTTCATTACAAAGAAACTTCGGAAACCCCCGAGTCCTCTGCTCCTTTCTGGTAAAGAGCTCGAATGGGTGAAACATTACAAATACCTCGGAGTGGTAATTGATGCCAAGCTAAACTGGGGCGACCATGTCTCTTACGCCATCAACAAAGCAAAGAAGGCAAAATTCAGTCTGGTAGCTCTTCTCGGGCGAAACAGCGCGCTTGCATTGGACTGCAAACTATTGCTGTACAGGGCGGTAATCCGAACCATCTTGCTTTATGGTATGCCTGCCTAGGCTACAATATGTAAGTCCAGATGGAAGGACCTCCAAACCTTCCAAAACGTTACCTTGAGGACATTTGCCCAACTCGACACGAGAGTTGCAACAAATACTTCTATTTCCGACGAATTTGAGATACCTCCCATTGGTAGCTATGTACAGGAGTCACTGAAGAAGTTTCTTCCGAAGATTAAGGACCATCCCAATCCTCTGGTTGCAGATATTCTCTAGCATCCACTCACGTTTAGAAGTTTCCTCAGGCATCGCAGGCCTCGACACGTCCTGGACATCAATTTTGATGACATCCAAAATGCCATCTTTCCCGACTACTGGATCTCATAGCTCCTCGTGCCCCTCGTCAATCAACAATCAACTTATTCGTCCTTATAGGGAAGGACCCAATCTTATCCACTGGATGACTTAACTAGGTTTCATCTGGCTTCTTGCCTAGTTCAGTGTACTTCCCCTGGTTACTTCCTGGATGAGTATGGCAGTGAAAGCGTTGCTTTCGGACCGCTCGTTTCGTTTTTCCTTGCGCTGTTCGATTGTCGATTGTCGATTGTACCAAATTCACTCATATGGCATTGAATAATGAACCTAAAGAGTTCGAAATACGTATATGCTTAATTAAAATTCTTTTTGTGGACAAGAGGTTTTCCTTTGTTATTATTGTCGATAATGTCCTCCCATGACTATCACCTTATTTTCAAATGGCTTATCTCGTTTAATTGGATTTTTTAGAACACCATCTCTCAAGAAATTATCCATGCATCTTGGTCCATGTTTTGTTAATATTTTTACTTCATCAATGATTATAAGTTTTGATTCTAAAACATCTTTACCTTGAAGAGACGATGGCTAAAGTTTTGATGTTGAGTTTTCAAGCAATGGAACTGGCAACTTGAATCCGCTTTGAACTATTCTACCTCCTTTCGTGGGTGTTGAGGCAAATAAAGTTATAGACGTGGGAAGACTCCTCTCTCCATTTCATTAAAACTCTATAAAAACAGATCTTTCCAGAACAACCAGTTCCATCAAGATAGAATAATCGAATTGTGCATTTTCACCGTAAACTGATTGAGTGATCTTTTCGAAAGTTGCTCTTTGTTGAGTATTTAAAGCTGGAATGAGTCGTTCTGCTTCTCTTTTTTCTTCAGTTGGATTAAAAATTACTAACTCAATTGGCTGCCTAGTTGATTCTGGCAGATTGAAAGAAATGCAATTAAGACTATATTGCTTGAGAACTGAAGAAATGTCATGAAGAGAATAATTGAATGCAACATCTTTATCGTGAAGAGAATAATCGATTGACATTGGTTGTTTGTAATAGTCCCAAGATTATTTTGCATTTGGTGATGAACAAAATACGTAGATAGATGAAAAGAACTGTCTTTGTTGAAATGGTGTGTTGAAGACACTGGCTTCTCGTATAGATTTTTCCTAACCTTCCTCGCCATTTAAAAATGCCTCTTTGTCTTGTTGCTTCAACAAAAGTTGAACACAATACTCCATCAACAGTTCTTAAATCTTCAAATGATTTTGCTCCAGGAAAGTGATGTAGAAGAATACGAAGACAGAATAATTTTTGTTGAGCTAGATTAATAATGTACATTCGTGCAAATGTATTAACATTTTCACGTCTTTGAGCTTGAAAATATTAACATTTTACTATTGATATTTTCTAAAAAAAGCCATAATTTTGTAATGAAAAATCCGATTGATACCATTTATATCTCGATGAATAGAGCTAATTAGGAGCTATATTTCACTTTTGTCGAGATATCTTAAAAAACTTCTTAATAAATTCATTTTTCTCCTACTTCATTTTTTGAACACTGCCATAATTTCAAAAACATGAAACTAAATAACTACCTGTTGAATAATAATGAAAATATTTGTACGTGTTAAAGAATACATGAAAAACATACAGACAGAGAGAAATGTCCCAAAAAAACTTTTTTTTTTATTAAAAAATTGGATTTATTCAAGAACAGAGTTTTTTCCGAAAAATTTATGTTTTCCTAGTGTCAGCGACAAAACGGGAAAGTTCGCCTACAATGGTGTAAAGAACGATATGACTGGACAGTAGACGACTGGATAAAGGTGATGTGGTCAGAGGAGTCACGTTACACATTGTTTTGCACCGATGGCCGGGAGAGAATTTGGCAGCAGCCCCATGAAGCGATGGACTGTGATTAAATCAAAGTTTATGAATTTTTTCTGACTTTCAAATGAACATTAAATCAAATTTCTCTCCGTTACTATTTTATTTGCCGGGTGGGCAAGAAATAACGTGAGGTGTTCAGAGCTCGCTAGTGGGAATTCTATTAGGCCAAATGCAGTACATTTTGGTGTATATACTTAGTGGAACATGCAGTTTCGATTTCTGCAAAAAAAGTACCAAAAGTCGCCATAGGGGGCACTTATGTCAAGAACACAATGAATACTTTTGCATAAGAGCGTTCGTGTTGAGCAATCATGACAATAAAAGGCAAGGCAGAGGATTTCCCATCATTCACGAAAGAATGGCCTGACGGTGATGCTTACTCTGCCTGACCGGGCGTTATTAGTCATGTTGTTTTATCAGAAGAACGACAATGCAAGTGCTGCCCTTCGTGAATTCCGGCGATTGAAAACGTTACGAAGAGGACCGATGAGCATAACTAACTTACGGAAAATGATTGAATCTACCGGAACTATAGGAGTGCAACCAGGCCGGGGACGCAAACGAATCAGGCAGCAACACCTTGAAGAAGTTGCAACTGCTGTTGTGGAACTGGAGATAATTACTGTGCAGGGTACCAGCAGTGCACACGCAATAGCACGCCAAACAGATATCCCATATTCGACGGTGAGGAAAATATTTCATAAGATATTGACATTTTATCCCTATAAACTCACACCTGTTCAATAATTGCTTCCTGGAGATGAACGTACCCGAACTGACTTTCTGTTGAGATTTTTAGCACGTATGGAAGTAAATGATGCATGGCCATAGCAAATTTTATGAAGTGATGAGGCACATTTTTATTTGAATGCTGATATCAATACCCACAACTGCCGTATTTGGGCTGCATCAAATCCACAAGTGTGTCTACCAACTCCTATGAATTCACCGAAACTAACATTATAGTGTGGCTTTACTACTTCTTTCATCATCGGCACCGTACTTTTTTGAAGAAATCCGTCCCCGTGGACCGGTGACTTGTTCCGTCAATTCTGCCAGGTATGCCAACATGCTTGAGAATTTTGTGATACCACGATTGCAGGAAAAGTGTTGTCTGGATTCCACCACTTTTATGCAGGATGGTGCGCCATCGCACATCGGACATCAGGTGCAGCAGATCTTGCGAGAACGTTTTTCGGACAACTGAATAATTAGTACTGCATTTCCCATGGTATGGCCACCCAGGTCGCCTGATCTCAACCCTTGTGATTTTTGGTTATGGGGATATTTGAAAAGCCTTGTGTATCAAGCACATGTTCCTGACCTCTCAACCTGAAAGGATCAAATAACGTTACATATCAGACTAATTAATGCAGATATGGTGCGAGCTGCCGTAGAAAATGTCGTGTACCGCATGCAGCTATTGGAACAACACAGTGGTGGTCATATTGAAACACATTTGTAATTAAAAATAAAACATTGTTTATTGTTGTTACTAAAGTTGGTTTGCACGGTATTTGTTCATTTGACAATTAGGTATTCATTGTTTTCTTGAAATAAGCGCCCCCTATGGCGACTTTTGGTACTATTTTTGCAGAAATCGAAACTGCTTGTTCCACAAAGTATATACACCAAAATGTACGGCTTTTGGCCTAATAGAATTCCCGCTAGCGAGCTATGAACACCTCACGTTATTTCTTGCCCACCCGGTACAAAACCAATAACCATTATCAATAGTTTCTCGTTATATTCACTCATGGCAGGTTATTACGAATTGTTTGATATATTACATGTCATATCTTAATATTTTGAGTTCCAATGGTACCATATGGTATCATATTACAACATTAGGGCACGAGCTACTAAAGCAATAACCATTATCAATAGTTTCTCATTATAATCACTCATTGCATGTTGTTACGAGTGGTTTGATATATTACATGCTGTGTCTTAGCATTGAAAGTGCAAATGGTACCATATAGTATCATATGGCACCATTACGGCACGTGCTACTAAAGCAATAACTACTATCATTACTTCCTCGTTATATTCACTCATGGCAGGTTATTTCAAGTTGTTTGATATATTACATTTCATATTTTAATATTTTGAGTTCCAATGGTACCATATGGTATCATATGGCACCATTAGGGCACGTACTACTAAACCGATAACCACTATCATAGTTTACTCGTATAATTCACTCATCGGACGTTCTTACGAGTTGTTTGATATATTACAAACTATAACTTAGCATTGAAAGTTCCTATGGTAGCATATGGAATCAGGCAACATTAGGGCACGAGCTAATACACCAATAACCATTATCAATAGTTTCTCTTTATATTCACTCATGGCACGTTTTTACGAGATATTTGATATATTTAATGCCATATCTTAGCTTTGAAAGTTCCAATGGCATCATATGTTATCATATGACAACATTAGGGCACGAGCTACTAAACCAATAACCATCATCAATAGTTACTCGTAACATTCACTCATGGAACGTTGCTACGAGTTGTGTGATATATTACATGCCATATCTTAGCATTAAATATTCCAGTGGTAACATATAGTATCATATGGTACCATTAGGGCATGAGCTACTAAACAAATAACTATTATCAACAGTTATTCGTTACATTCACTTATGGCACGTTATTACGAGGTATTTGATAATTTACATGCCACATCTTATCACTGAAACTTCCAATGGCACCATATAGTATCATATGGCACTATTAAGGCACGTGCTACTAAACCAATAACTACCATATAATTTACTCATTTATTTCACTCATGGTAGTTTGCTATGAGTTGTTTGATAAATTACAAGCTATATCTTAGCATTGAAAGTTCCAATGGTACCATATACCATCATATGGGAAAATTAGGGCACGTGCTACTAAACCAATAACCAATATCCTTATTTACTCGTTATATTCACTCATGGCACGTTGTTATGAGATTTTTGATATATTATATGCCATATCTTAGCAATGAAAGTTGCAATGGTACCTTATGGTATCATATGTCACTATTACGTCACGTGCTGCTAAACCAATAATTATGATTATTATTTACTCGTTATATTCACTCATTGCTGGTTGTTACGAGTTCTTAATATATTATATGCCATATCTTACCAATGAAAGTCCCAATAGTAACACATGGCAATCATTTGGCAACATCAGGGCACGTATTAATAAACCAATAAGCATTATCATTATTTATTCGTTATATTCACTCATTACATGTTGTTACGTTTTGTTTGTATATTACATGCTAGATCTTATCATTAAAACTTCCTATGATACCACATGCAACATATGGCCCCCATTAGGGCACATCCTACTAAGCAAAATCCATTATCATTATTTACTCGTTATATTCACTCTTTACATTTTCTTACGAGTTGTTTGATATATTACAAGCCGTATTATGGCTCCATTAGGGCACATGCTACTAAACCAATAACCACTATTATTATTCACTAAACTCTCGGGATTTTCGACTGCGGCTATACAGAAGTAAACCAACCTGATGCAGCTTACCCTGATTACGAGATCACAATGCGAAAAGCAACACTGAACATTGAGAGGGTAAAAGTTAACATGGCTACATTATTAAGGCTGACAAACCACTAATGCATTTTAATCTATCGGTGGAGTTGAAATGAGGTCGTTAAGCATTGCTGCTGGTATAGAAACTACGTCATACAAAAGTTAATTACAGGCCAGATTCCTACTTATTTGATTGTTGCATTTCCAACGAGTGAACGCAGAATGGTTGTTTTAGTTCGAGTCCATTCAACTTTCAACATTTCAAACAATCTTTCTTTTTGCTGTCATTAGATAATCAAGCCATCTCTCTACATCCACTGACGCCTGATTTCGCGAATGTTTCCTACCTGAGAGTGTTTGTTCACTACATGGAAGCACTCGGGATTTGGAAAGAAGACAAAGATGTAGGTGTTACCCAATTTGCAAATTACCCAGTTTGCAAATTATTGGAAAACGACAACTGCAAATAAAAGGGGTTTTATTATCACTAAAAATTAAGAACTACAGAAGATAATACTAAATGGATTAATATACAAGCTTGCCATAAGTCATTTACCACCCTTTGTACAAATTCCTTCTTGTGGAAATTGACTGACAACACAAAGTGGGGTTATATTAAGCCTGTGGTAAGACATATGGTGACGGAATGGTGGCCATCTGAAAGCCGCCATCTTGAAAACTGCCATCTTGGATGCACTACTTATCTGAAAATGTGGCACTATGGAATGACAAATAGAGATTTTAAACTAGTTTTATTCTTTTAAACAAGAAGCCAAGGTTTATGTTTGATTACAGTATATTGTTTTACATAAATGATAGCAGCAGTCCAGCTGCATTGCGAGCATATCATCGTCCAAAAGGACTGCAAAAAGAGACCATGTCTGGTACTGGGTTGCAAAAAGTGATAAAGAAATTTGAATTGACTGGTGATTAGGCTGTCGTATCAGGAAGAGGATGGCACAAGATAACAGACTAAGTTGTTGAGTATGTGGCTGTTGCAATGGTGGACAGAGCTTTCTCTTCTCAACATTCTGCATAAAGTGCTCGAGCAACAGCATGCGAATTGTCCGTCCCATGGTCCACAGTGCGAAAGGTCTTGCGGTCCATAATGCATTGGTATCCTTACAAGATTCATCTGGCACAACAGTGAAAACCTCTAGATCCCCTCTCAACACCCTGATTTTGCTTAGAGCTGTGTTTCGATGATGGTTGTTGATGACCTCTGGCGTGGAACATTCTATCGTCAGGCAAAGCACATTTTACCCTAGAAAAGCAGTAAACATGCAGAACTGCCACAAATGGGGTGCCTCACTCCCCCCATGTACTCCATGAAAAATCATTGCATTTTGCATAAATGACTGTATCGAGTGATCCAAAAGTGTGTTAAATTTTTTTACATTGTTAACAAAATGTAATACACTTTTGGATCATCCGGTATAGTATGGATTCACCGATTCTTTTAGTCCAGGCTCCTTTTTCTTTGAGGAAGTGACCCAACAAGGTCCCGTAAGATGTTCTGTGACAAGTGCATGGCATTGTGAACTTCTTGCACAGCATGTGATTCCTGCCTTGCGAGAAGTAACAATGCTTGGAAACCACTGTCTTTATGCAAGATGGAGCATCTCCTCCTCTTGGTCGACAAGTGAAGGAACTGCTTCTTGCCGACTTTGGAGATTATCATGTGATCTCTAGAAGTTTTCCAGACCTGTGGCTTCCACATTTTCCAGGTTTGAACCCATACAATTTTTGGCTCCAGGGATATTTGAAAGATCGGTTTATCAACAAAGTAAATTGACTGTGCCTAAGCTGAAAGCTTAGACGATATGTCTCCGACATTCCCTGTGATACGCTTCATGCAACAATTGATCATTCTGTACTACACTTACAACATTTCATTGGCACAGGTTGGGGGGGGGGGGATATTGAACGTATGCTGTAATCAAACAAAAACCTTGCCTGATTGTTTAAAAGAATAAAACTAGTTGTGAAATCTCTATTTCTCATTCCACAGCAACACATTTTCACCTGGTTGTGAAAATTTTCTCTAATTGTTTTTTTCCGGTCATCTCACTCCCATGGTCTGAATAGTGTCACGGAATTCGAATGACATCGAGAATTCCGATGATCTCGATCATCGATACCAAACCCGGGTTTTCCATCAATCGAAATAGGAAGGGGGACGACGAAGCCACGGACGTCATCAAAGTGAGACACGCAGGAGGAGCCAATCAGCAGGAGCCGCGGGAGATTGGTCGTGGCGATCGGGAAAACGACAGTCTAGAGAGCCGTTGTAGTGGAGCCAAAGAAGACGGATCAAAACATAGCAGATCTGGATGGCGGAAAAGGCCTCAGCGCAGGCGAATGCTTCTAGCCAAAAAGCCAGGAAGGGAAGACGATATTCGACCCGTTTCTACATGGGTAGCTTCCCGAGCTGCGGCAAAAAGAAGCGGAACGATAGCGGCAGCGTGTGAAACAGCCCCCGCCATAACGAATTTGCCGACGTGGCAAAACGGCGGCCGGCGCGAAGGAAAGCCGTATTCAACCAGAGCTGCGAGGTCTCCCCGTCTCCTGACATGGACGCTGGAACAGAGAACTCTACATTTGGTGAGCGCCCATTTTCCTTTAGGCCTTAATGTGGATTTAGCGTGGCAGTGCTTTTTTGAGCCCAGATATAGTAAGCTAAGAGTGCAAACGAGCGTACAGGGACTGTGTATCTGGAGCGGGATCTTGGTTTTACCTACGCCAAGCCAGTGTGTCTCTAATTATCTTTCCTGTGGGGGATGGTGCCAGTTTTCTTTAAACCATCATTCCCAATTGTCCACGATTATGACATGATTGCCGTTTGTGCATCGGTGTAGTTCTTTCGTCGTTTGGCATCTTATCTTTCTGTACAAAAGATCTTATGTCTTAAGTTCAGGTTCATTACCAGTGTACGATGCGGATTTCCGTGTTCGTATTATCGTGCTTCAGTGTAACGCTAGAATTGGAGGTGCTTTTAATTGTGTATTACTTTAGTGCCCATAAGTGCGAATTATTTTCATACCCATACTTGTGTGCGTTATTGTACCAAAGTGTTTGGTTAATAGCGTAGCTAAAGTTACTTGAATTTTATGTGTAAAAAATTACTTATAAACTTTGGAATTATAAGACTTGGATTTGAACTGTTGAACATTGAACTTGGAACTCTGTAACAATCAACAACGTACATTTAGTTACGGTTTCTTATGCGTATTTAAAATATAAAGCCTTTGAACTTTGATGGTTAATGATAAGCTTGATTATATATTCAGAATTATGTGCAACATAATGAATATTATTAGTAGTATGTTAACCTGCTAATTTGTTTGTGCTATTGATAATTGCTACTTACCTCATACCTTTAATAATTATTGGAGTTGTATTGGTTCGAGTTGAGCCTGATGGTTTACTCAATATTCGATATACCGCTTTGTTTATTCATGTCATTGAGTTTATTATGTAAGTTATTGTTGCTAAGAATTGTAGCCAATTAATGCACATTTTTGATACTCCAAATTAAGTTGGTATTACAACTTAGAACATAAGCTTTAAGCAATTGCTATTTTTTTTATTTGTGTATCCCATTTAAGTTTTAGGCTTAAGCTTTGCCATTCATTTACTTATACATTTTTGACTTTTTATTGTGTTTAATAAATTTACATTCATCTATTTACGCCTTCCGTCAATGTGGTTTTTCTTTCCACTGCGCATAACTCATTTGCTCAATATTTTCACGTTACAAATAGCCTACATTTCAATTTGCATCACAATTGATTCATTAGATTGGGTTCTAGAGGCTCTGAGTAGGCAGACATATTTTATAACCACCCTGTATATTTAGAAACTCACATTTCCAGGATGCTGCCTTAGCATGTTGCGATGGATTAGGGGTAATGCATGTTTAAGTCATATTTAGATCCAGGCTCAGCTAGAACAGTGAAAGTTCTGAATAACTTAAGAATAAAATAAAACTCTTTTTCCAGAACGAAACAGGAATTGAACAAACATAAAAAGAAAAAGACCGAAAATAAAATGAAAAAATACAACCTGAGTCTGTAAGAACTTTTCGAAAGCTTTGCTTTCATCATTCAGCAGCCCAGGAGCACCTCGAGAGAACTTGAGAGAAATGACTTGGAATCAACAATCGACAATCGAACAGTGAAGTATAGAACATGCTGAATATTTATAACTTGGAATCGACAATCGAACAGTGAAGTGTACATTTGTTAGGATAGGACGAAAGCAGCGCTTTCACAAAGCTCATCCAACCAGAATAAACTCCAAATGAAATACACTGAGGTAGTCAAAAAGCCTAACCAACCCAAGCGGTCTTCCATATTATACAAAAAAGAAATTAAGATTGACGATTGTCAGAAACAAAATACAAACGAAATAAAAAACACAAGGAGAAAGAAGATTATCACATCTTCCAGTAGTCCGGGAAAGAGACGTTGCTAATATCTTCAAAATTGACGTAAAGAACGTGCCTCAGTTTACGATACTTCGTATGCTAGTTCATATTCAATGAGTTCTTCAGTATTCCATTCACAAGTTTATTATCGTGAGTCTTCATCTTCTGTATCATAATCAAAAGGAGATCCTGTATAAACTTTCCGATATGGGCCATGTTTAAATCCATGTGGACGGATTGGTTTTTCACCGTCCTTCTGTCCAGCTGAGCAATGGTCCTCAGGGTAACATTCTGGAATGACTAGTTCTCTCCATCTGGTTTTACAGATAGTCGCCCACGCAGGCAGGCCATAGAGGAGTATGGTCCGGATAATCGATTTGTACAGAAGTAGCTTGTTGTCAATGCTGAGGGCGCTGTTGCGACCCATGAGAGCTATGATACTGTACTTAGCCCTCTTCGTTTTGTTCAGAGCATAGGACATATGCCGGTTCCATGAGAGTCTTGAGTCAATGATAACTCCCAGATACTTGTAGTTGTCCACCCAGTCCAGTTTCTTACTGAACAGAACAAGCGAGTCTGGGGGACGCTTAAGCTTACTACTGAGGTACAAAGCCTTGCACTTTCCGGAGTTAAGGTTCAACTTCCAGCAGTTAAACCAGTCTTCGAACTGCTTCAAGGTGAACTGCAGCTGAGTGATAACGTGAGCCGGCTTGTGTGCCCATGTCATAATGGCAGTATCGTCCGCATAAAAATACAGATTAAAATTAAAGTACAAATCTTATGGGCAGATTAAAGTACAAATTAAAGTACAAAAGTAAAGTATCGTACGGGTTTCGGGAAATCATGTACAAAGTAATTAAATAGCACAGGCCCTGGATAGAACCCTGAGGGACACCGGCCTTTACAACACGGGGCGTGGAAAGTTTTTCTCCAATTTTGGCTTGATAGGATCTGCCGTCAAGAAAGGATTTCACCAACAAAATCAAATTGGCAGGGAAGCCGTCTCTGATCATTTTGTAGACAAGGCCCCTATGCCACACCTGATCAAAAGCTTTACTGACATCGAGAAATATCACCCCACAGTACCTGGAGTGGTTCAAGGGGGTGCTCAGGTCTTCAACGAGCCGCCATATCTGCATTGGACAAGAGTGGGCAGCACGAAAGCCAAACTGCTCTTCCCGAAAACAGTCATTTGTTAGACAGTGGTGTTGGAATCTGACGAGAATCGTTTACTCCAAGACTTTGGACATCGTGGGTAGCAGGCTAATATGTAGGAAACTCGCCGGAATTGCAGGATTTCGCCCCTGCTTTGGGATACTCAACACAATAGATTGCTTCCAAGCCACAGGGAAGTAAGAAAATTTCCAGCAGACGTTAATAAAGTTCATCGGGAGATTTATAAGGGCGATATTACTCACCTTGTCTCTTTCTGGAGCATTCTTCTTTTTCAGTTTACTTATGATGGTGACGACCTCTCCAGCCTCGCTGCTGTTCTTCGTTAAATGCTATGGGACTTCATCAAAGTTGAAAATACCTTCTTCCACATGACATGATCCCCACATGGTTGACATGATTTGGCTCTCGGGCTTATCGTTGGTAGGAGTAACAAACTTTCATTTCCAGTGAATCTGCAATGACTTGGGCCTTGTGCTGATCAGTTTGAACATAGTCACCTTGTGGTGTACGGAGTGGAGGATGCGTAACATTCTTCTTCTTCTGTAAAGCTCTGGCCATACTCCAAATGGAATTGTCGCGAGCCGACAAGCTTTTGAGTTTTTCATTCCATCTAGCGTCGCGAAGCTCTTTTATCTCCTCTTGAACTCTTCGCACTAACCTGCTGTACTTGGTTTTGAGCCAAGGTTCATGATAGCGTTGACATTGTCTACGGGTCCTGTTTCTTTCAGCAATTAGGCGTTGGATTCCAGGAGTGAGTTGGATTCGATGAGAAGGTTTATTCTCTGATGGATACTTACTAGCTTCTACGGCACTGTTAATACTTCTGGTGATGTCATCATCAAGTTGATTGATGTCCTCTGCACAGTAAGCAACGTCGGGATGGTAGCCATAGTCCTTAAGAATATCTTTGTAGAGCTTCCAGTCTTGATGATGTAAGAGTTCCTCTCGGAAATTTATGTCAACATTTTGAAAGTTCAACGCCACAGGCTTGTGGTCAGAAGATAGGTCATCAATCGTGAAGATATTGTACGGTTTGAAGAAACCCTTCAAGAGCGAGATGTCCAAAACGTCACTACTAGGGGAGTGGTCGCAGTAGTACGTGTCCTCCACAGGTCCAGCAGCGATGATATCATCTCTACCTTGTATGTACCTATAGAGAATCATGCCTTTGTAATTCTGGAGTTCCAGCTTGGGTGTTTGGCATTTAGGTCACCAGCCAGTACGACTGAAGCCGGAGAAGCGTTCGGACGAATCGGTCTTATTCTCCCCATCGCCCGAGATTCTACAGACGAACGAGCGAGACAAAAGGAAACTCGAAAGCCGTTCCTGGGAATTGACCACATTCTCGCAGTTGCCTGGATTCATATCGCCAGGCAAGTAAAAGACAATTTTTAATTAAGGGTCGAACTTTTCGTAATTCTCATAATAGTGCTCATGGAACCGAAAAGTGCACCGTCGCCCAGATCGGTTGTAATTACGAACCATTAAACGCCTCGCAGGGCGATAAGGACCAGGAGACTTCCAACGCCCAAATTTTAAGAGACACAAGCGAGATTGTCACGGACAAAGCAGCATCTACTTCAGGCTTCTCCAACGGCCCAGACGAGCTGGATTCTGCCACGGGGACTACAGCCCAGCAGCCGATACGCAAAAAACTTGGAAAGGAAGTTTCGCACTCCGAAAGCATGCAAAAGTGATGCCGGTGATCTGAAGGGACCCCGACATTCCGACAACGAGCTCAGCCCTTCGTGCTCCAAGAATGATAGGGAAAACGTAGCCACGCCGTCACACGAAACTGCCAGTGTCCCAGCCGACACGGAGGTTGATGCCATTGGCACTGCAAGCTCGCTCCGCGGCGAGAGCTCTCAACGCGAGCCATGCTTGGCTGCCTTCAACGCTCAAAGGGGTACAGTGGTATACAGCTTTTGTATTGAGATAAAAACTTAATCTATTTACTTAAGCAGCGTTAAATAATTAAAATCAACTTTTCTTAAAGCTAGAAAGTAGGCTATTCTAAAATAAGCCAGTTGCTTAGGCAACCAACAATTTTTTTTTATTCAAGCTTTGATATTTTTCTAATCGGCTATTTATCTTTCCCCAACGCAGTCACCCAAGTGACCTACCAGACCCCGCGTGGGTCGCTGTTAATGGAATCTACGGTGCCACAGTTTGATCATTGGTTATCGCAACACTGGACGGAAGTAAGGATCGAGTCCCGACTGCCCCTACCGATCACGTCTGCCCGTGCGATATCAAGAAAGGTCAACGCCTTCTTCGCATCTGCCCAGCTGTTTTAAGGACTTAAAATTATATCATCTAAATCCTGGAATTGACTTTGTATTTATTTATTGTTATGAACATTATTGAAAATGTTTATTAAATGTTGCTCATAATTATCTTTCCTCTCAAATTATATTATTTGTTTCCGTACTCCTCCTTTCTCTTTCCACGACATTCATCCAATTTACTTTTTAAAGCAAGTAATTTTTACTCGATTAAATAGTCGTGAAACCCACAAACAAACAAAATTCCTTCGTTAAATATATAGAAGACTAGCAAAAATACTCGGCGTTGCATAGGTTACACTTGTAGGTAAAGAAATAGATCTCAAAATAATAAATTATAACTCCCAATTGGTTAAATAATAAGTCAATCAATACAACACAGAGAGAAGGGAGTCTCCATTCTACGAAAAATACGAAAAACAGGTGGTCAAGTTGATATAGCTGAGCATCTAAACTCTTCTTCACTTGCCTTACCATTTTGGAGCATCAACAGATATTTTAGACTCAAGTTTTTCTTGCCCTGGACGTAGAAGCTCTTATACCTTCTTACTCTATTTAAATTTTGAAATATCTTAAAAATAAACACATGAAAACGCTTAGAATTAATACAGTAAAAATTCTTAATTTAAATTCGAAAATGATTTTTTTAAAGACTCACAATTGATGGACTTCTCCAAAGATGCCGCTGCTAGTCTAAATTTCTTACTCACGTAATCTTACTTTAAATGTAGACTTGATGTTGCTGCAATTCCCACTCTTCTCTCGATGTCTTGAAGCAAAATTTGGCCATTCATCACTTTGTGCAGTCTAGCGGTCGCGGATTCTTCTATTTACTTGCTTCCCATTTGCTCAATACGTCACGGAGCTAAAGGAGTGCTTCCTCTGTCGTCTTTCCACTCTTTCTCAATAGTCTGCTAACTCTCCATTATCTCCATTTACTGATCATTTTTAAAGATTTTCAAGAAATTGTTAAGTACTAAGAACTCTCTTTTCTAAGAAAAGCCTGAATA
>JAHWFO010009432.1:0-14412 GCA_023313115.1 Rhysida immarginata | reverse complement strand
AGGGATATCACCCGCGGCAGTCTTCGAATGACACGCTGTGTTTCAAGTGTGCCCCTCCGACTGCCGCACCCGGGAATGGGATAAGAGTGACTAAATAGGACCTAGGTCCATCAGAGTCACAGGAGGAGAAAGTTTAAGTGGGGGTAACCCACTAGGGAAGCGGAGCGGGATTTGTCCTTCAGGGGGATAGGGGGAGGGGAAAAGTGGAAGGGGGGGAGATTTGAGAACTCTACTTACCAAGCTGTACCGAAGAACAGATTTATTTATGTTCAAATATTTACAGGATTTTTAGGTTCAAGTAGGGTTTCGTTATACAAAATGGGTTGGTTACATATAAAAAAAGAAAAAAACTGATGAGTATATGTTGAAATGGTTTACAAAGTGAGTTGTTTACATAATTACAGTATAGGAGTCATTTGGTTCAGGATAAAGTCACAAGTAATTTCAGAGTCACAAATTGGTATAAGACACAAATAAGTTCAGAATCACAGGGGGAGTCACAACTAGGTCTAGGATCACACACACAAGCGAAGAGATGTCACAAATTAAGGGTATTGTCTCACGTTTGTCAAATGCTGGATGTAGATGTCCCTGGACCATTTGACAGTGTCTGACACACACAATTTCTTCAGAAGGTTTCCGTATCTCCTGCTGCACAACTTGGAGATGAAGGCGTCGTTGCCCGGATCCCATGCCCCGAGCGCTCTGACGATGATGGGCTCGATCGAGACTCTCGAGTAGTTGCGCCGCAGGGATGGGATCAGGCACGAGTATTTCTCTACCTTTTGTTGTCGAGCAGCCTCGAACGCTTGGAGTCGGTTGTCAAAAGGACACGTCACGTCGATGATGTAGCAGTTCTGCTGCCTCACGATGATTAGGTCTGGTCTCAGTCTGGAGTCAGTGGAAGTTGTTTGGTTCTCGCTCAGAACTCTGAACTTGGGTTCGGCGGCCTTACGAATCCGGTCGACTATTGCATTATGGCGCCTTTGCATGGCATCGGCATAACTCATACAGTGGCAGACGACGTGGGGGAGGGTTTCATTTTGTTAACCACATCACCTACACCTCCTGTCTGAGGTACTCGACTTCTGCATGGCGCCGTTCAGTTGGATAAGGTTTAGTCTGGTACGGTGGACGAACCTCCAGTCTGCGAATCTGGTGGCATATCCGGTCAGCATGAAGTGGGAGCTGGCCGACGATGCCGCTGCGCACTCCATGCTAGGGCGGATCGAAGTAGACTGCAGACCCGCAGACGTTGTTTGTGCCCGACGACTGTGGACACCAGCGACGAGTTGGCCAGTCCGATGATGATGTCGTCACTTGAAGTCAGCAGCTTGAAGGCTCCGTCGACTGTGACGATGTCGGAGTAGTCTGCTAGGACAGGGATGCCGCAGCACCCCGAGACTCGGCTACCATACAGGTAGTTGTTGGAAGCCTCCTGCGGAAGGCTAAGGGTGTGCTTGAGTTCGGGGCAGAGGACGTCTGCCATTCAGATTTGGAAAAGGCCCACATTCTGAGAGCAAAGTGCAGCGATGGATAAAAAAATGTAGGCAAAGCGTCCAGTCGTTGCCAGGGGGCGAGTTTCGATCTCAGGATGGTCAGGCCCGTGTCAATGATGGCTGCGAGGAAACTTCGGCTACAGATCACCTGGAACCCTACTGACCGTCCCAAGAAGGTGGAGGGGTCACCGTCCTCTCGCAGAGTGCAGGGGCTCTCGTCGATCGTGAAGGGTGTGGGCCTGCAGCCTACTGGTGTTTGTCCCGATAGGTGGAGTGTGGAGCTTTTCGGGGGTTTCAAGTTGAGGTTAATCGACTTTACAAGGTCAGAGACGAAGTCGATGTTAGCCTGGAGGGTGTGAGGGTCCGGCGCTAGCAGGCACAGATCATCCGCTTAGGCGAGGATGTTGTGCTCGGTGGAGTCGCCTTGAACCGCACGCAACAGTCGATCTATAGTGATACTAGCTGACCCGTGCCCACTTCATTGGGCATAATGTTAATAATCCTTTTTTAGTACAGAGTGTTATGTTTTAATTTCTAACTGCCAAAAGGAGGGTTATACGTAGGTATAGTTTGTATTTGCATGCTAATACAAAATTCGAAAGTAACCCTGTCCGAAAGAAAAAACATTTTCTTCGGGATTTGCGATAAACGAATTCCATGAGGATCAAGTCGCAGGAAAAGTTAGTTTGGTTATGGTAATTTTAATTGTTCAAAACTTCTCTGTAAACTATTTTGGATGTAATGTTATCATTTGGTAGCAAAATATATTGTCTATCAGGAGTTCCAACCCGAGATAAGGCAACATATAACTGCCCATAGATGCTCGCAGGGCGGAAGAGATGGCGGGGTGGGGGACACGGCCGAAGGCATTCGACAGGTCCAGCCATGCGATGCAGACGTCTGATCTGGTTTTCAAGGCAGTCTCCAGTCGGGACTACAGAACGTAGTTATGCTCGTGCACATTGTCATAAGAATAGAAACCCCTTCTGACAGTGTGAGAGGACTGCATGCTGGTCACACAAAGATGTGAGTCTCGCCGTGAGTATGCCGGTGAAGAGTTTGGCGCTCGTCCTGAGGAGAGAGATGGGCCGCCAGTTTAATGGGTCGTGCAGGTCGCCCTTCTTGTGTATAAGAATCGTTGTCGATTGCTTCCAGGCACTGGGGATGCGACGATGTTTCAGGCACGTATTGAAGATGGCAGTGAGAACCAACGCCATGGGGTCAACAGATCTCCAGTGTTGGTAGGTGATTCTGTCGGACCCAGGCGCCGAGTTCTCACTCCTCTTCAACCTTGCCTTTCCCTCTAGAGGCGTAAAGGGGGGCATGTTGACTGGCTTGGATGGTGTCTGCATAAATGGATTCATCAAACTGGCCTGGGCGCCAAGCTTGGGAGTAATAGACTTCCAGTTCCTGTACTGGAATGGGACAACTGGGTGAGGGGGCTTCGAGGACCTTTCTCACTGCCCTGCGACGGTTGCGGCAGTAATGAGCCTGGAGAGCTTGAGCGTCATCCGCACGTGTGGCTCTCCCTCCGTTACGCTGCCCTGGGTCAGGTGGAAGCTTGAATAGGGTTGTGATCTTCTCTGTGAGGTGGTCCAGTTGGATTTCGAATATGCCCCAGTTGCAGTCGGTGGCAGCTGCGGTAGCCAGCTCATTAAAGATTGGGAGAAACTCCTCAAGTGGGAAGGCGCCCTGGTTGCGGGTCTCCTGTACTGGTGGGTGGGTGATCTCATCTGGTGCATCATCAGCCAGTATGTCATCTGGGGTGGGGGTATTGCTGTGGTTTGGAGGAGGCAGTCGGCGAGCCTGGGGCCACAAAGGTGGCAGGACCTGCGATGGGCTCCTCGGAGGTTGTGGGAGCAACATATATGGGGTGTATGTTGCTGGATGTTGGTCGCAATGCTTGGGGCTCGTTAGTGTTAAGGGGATTGAGACTGGAGTGGTGTCTGTAGTGGCAGGGTCATTAGTTAGTGGTGGGTTGGGCGTACTGGGCAAAGTGCCTGGCGAATGGGTCTGCGGAGTTGGGCGGCCATTTGTTGGTACTTGGGTCCGCCGCTTCCTGGTGGCCGATAGTGGGAGGGCCACATTGTGTGATCGAGCTTTCTGCTCAGCCTGCCGGTGCCACCCCAGGTGATTCTGGAGGCCACGCTTGGACGGGTATGATTCCGGGCAGGACGGGCACTTAAACGGGTGGGTTGTTGGCAGTGAGCCCGCAGCTGCTGGAGCGGGGCGGTCGCACATGTGTAGGCTGGGACGGCTCCCAATATTCTTAAGGCAGCCGGCGCATCTGTTAGTATTATTGGTAATGATGATGGCATGGTCGCTAAAGAGGGGGCGCTCCAGCGACCTGTGCATAGCGGACCAGGAGTTGCTGCGAAACTTGGAGCAACCCTCCTCTGTGCAGGCAAAAGTTTCACTGGACGGAAAAAATACGACCAACAGGTTGTCACGTCTGAGTAGTCGGTTTGGGGGGACATTGCAGGCCGGGACATACGAGGGGCTGTGATACCGCGAACGGAACTCCTCAGAGGTGGATTGTGTTGGACTCTGCGTGACAGCAGGAGATTCAGGTGAATCCATGGATTCAGGCATCTGCACTAGGGCAGGGAAAGTAACAACAGTACCATCAGAGTGGTACTCTGCCTGTGCGGCTTGGGTATCGCTGGATGTAGTGGGGTCCATGATGGGTATGTTGGGGTGGGAGGGTGGTTAGTAGGAACTGTCACCTACAGTCCCCTGTAGAGGCCACTCTGAGTGATCAGGGTGTCTTTCCAGGCTACCTGCAAGGGACAGGTGGAGGGAAAGGTTGGCAGGCTAAACGGTGACCATGGGGATATCACCCGCAGCAGTTTTCGAATGACACGCTGTGTTTCAAGCGTGCCCCTCTAACCACTGCACCAGGGAAGGGATGGCTAAAGGGTGACCATAGGGATATCACCCGCAGCAGTTTTCGAATGATACGCTGTGTTTCTAGCGTGTCCCTTCAACCACCTCATCGGGTAATGGGCTGGTAGAGAGACCAAACTGCTCCCGGACCGTACAGGGCAAGTGTAACCAAAAGACGACCTGCCATGGAAGTGGAGCAGCTCAGAAACTACAGGGAATGAGTTGGGAGGGGGGGGAGGGGTGGGTTAGTACGCAACAATACCTACCTGGAACGGCATCAAAAGAACAGAGCTCAGAATAATGATTTGAGCGCCACTTTGAAAAAGGACCAAACTTTGTTGACGGGTTAGGCCTAACTGAGGCATACGTCACGCCCTTGGACGTCTGAGGCAGCAGCTGATTTGCCTTGCAAACTTGAAGAAAGAAGAAAAGAGCGATTGATGAGAAAGATCATTGAGAAGTCTGTCGTGAGTGAAGCAAGATTTGATTAGATTAGGTTATCTTACGTTAGGTTGTAAGGAAAAAGCACCGTGTAAGCATTGTTCGAAATGGCATGCACCAGATAGGAGAAGTGGAATCGTGCTGGCCTCTCTGTGTTGCACAAAGAAAAAAGAAGGAAAGGCTGCAACAAGTGCTAAATTGGCAACACTGCTCCCATATATAGATAGGGAGCCAATTTCATCCTTTTCTTTCCATGCACTTGTCCTCCTTTGTTGGACATGAATAATACAAACGAAACGATACACAAAAGAATGAAACACGGATGGAGATGAACACTGAATGGGATTGCCTGAGCGTCAATTTTTGTGCGAAACGCAATCGTTTCAATAAACGACCATCTTGCAGTCAGAAAAGTGCTCGAATGACACGTTAATGAATTAACTTTGGGCTTAATTATGTCCCCCTGGGGGGAGGCTAGACCACACATGGAGGTAGTGCTATACCAAGGCGACTTGCGGCGGAAGTGGTGCGAGCCCCGATCTTTCCGCCATGTTCCAAAAATCAGTTTAATATTCTGGGCCCCCAATGGGAGCCGTTAGTGCCCTGCGATGGATCGTATTTCCGATCTACGATCGACCTTTTTTCATGTCGATCAATCGAAAGAACGATCTTTATACTGAGCGATAGATGGAAAAAAAGATCGATCTTTCCCTTAGCTCTAGATCAGCAAATCAGATGGACTTTTAAATCTCTGTTCTGATTGGGTGAACTAATATTTATGTGTATGCCTTCTCATTGGCCGTTTAATTTAACTCATTCTAATTTTGGCCAATCCCATGCAGCCTTACCCTTGCCATTTCTGCATAAAAAAAGTCCTAGTAGGGTCTCATTTAGATCTTCTGAAACGTTCTTATAGTAGAGCAATCATTTGGACTCAAGGCTCGTCGTTTCAAGGTTAGTGTTTTGTTACTTCCTACAACTTCATTTATTTCCTGACTTACTAGACTTTTTCCTGGTCTTGTCGGTCAGGAAAGCAGTTAGGATGTTTTGTTCATTCACTGAACTTATTAGCTATAGATGTAATAACTGATGTTTCTCAATTTGCCCGCATTGTTCAGAAAGTTAAAGATATCGTAGCTTTTTTTCACAGAAGCAATTCAGCTGCCAATGCACTTTTAGAAGAACAGAAAAAAAGAAATTCTGGGTCCCATCCACTAAAGATAATCAAGGAAGTAATCACAACCTGGAACTCAACGTATCTAATGACAGAAAGATTTCTGTCTTTGAAAGAATGTATCACACTAGCACTTCAAAATGTAGATAATGGTCCTGACATGTTAACAACAATGGAATTAAAATGTTTAGAGGATTCATTACTTGTTTTTCGACCTCTGTTTAAAATCACTAATGAGTTGTCTGCAGAAAAACATTCCACCATTAACAAAATAATTCCTCTTCTAGGAATATTGTCAGATTGCCTGTCCTCCCTAAGTCCCTCAACTGAGGTAGGCAAGCAGTTAAGGTAAAGTGCCGTGAAGCATACACAAGCTAGGTTCAAGAATGTAGAAAGCAACTTACTTTATAGTGTATCAACATTGCTTGATCCACGTTTTAAGAAGCATGATTTCAGAAGCCGTAGTTGTTGTGCTGCTGCTATATCTCACGTTAATTCAATGTTGAATAAGTTGCCTTCCTCAAAATTTGAAAGTAGTAGTTGTGTAAATAATGATGAGATATGTGCCGATAGCATATGGGTTCACAGAAAAGTCGACAATCATGTGGATCCCACTTCAAATCTTACTTCACCTTCTTTAGGATTAAATGGGAATTTAAAATTATATTTAGAAAACAAATTAGAACCCCTTGCCAGAAACAAATTCTCATTGGCCCCCTTGCTTTATATCCTATTGGTTCTTGTATGTATTTACGCTCATTGCTTAACTTGTACCACTGTTCTGTATATATAAAGGCTTGCATGCCTCTTGCTGTATATCCTTGACAAAGCCGGAAATAAATAGCGAAACTAGTTGGAACTCCTGATGTCCCTCTGTTATACTGTAAGGCCACCACCTGTTTAGTTAAATTAGAACCACTTAATGCTGAACCCTTAGACATATGGAAATGTATGCACAGACACAATAATAATCTGTATGAAATTGCAATTCAATTCTTATTGATTCCAGCTACTTCAGTTCCTAGTGAGAGACTCTTCTCAAAAGCAGGTAATATTTTGACAAAAAAAGGGCTAGCACTAAACCGAAATATTTAAATAGGTGTTTGATTCTAAGCTGTTTAACTATTGATGAATTGACAAAATTGTATCTTTGATGTTGTATTTGAATAAAACTTCGTTTTTCTACTTGAATTTGAAAGCACAAATTTTTTTTATTTAAGGATCGATCTCAGACCGATTGTTAGGCTGGAACCAACGATCATTTGAAAAGATCGATCCCAAAGATTGATCCTCGATCTTTAAGGGATCGCAGGGCACTAGGAGCCGTATCATATATTAAGCTGATAAGAGCAGATACTACAGGTTTTGAAACGGGCTGTAGCAAGCCTGCAAGGGGGTTCAATAGTCCCGCTGTTGACCACACTGGGCCAGACAAAAACGGGCCCGACAAGCAATATTGCCATCAAAACGGCCAATAGCCCATGGTAGCCACCGACGGAGGAAGTGTCATCAAGAGGCGACCCTTGATGGAAATGGATCCATCAAATGACTGCCCATGGAAATCTGTAGATCGAATCAGCCCAAAGGCCAAGATGAAAGATACCAAGTCGTCTTTTAAATGTAAAAGACTCCTCTCACACTTGGATTTTAGCCAAAAGGCCGAGAAGAACAGATTATTTGTCAAAATTTTTATCCGCTATATTTTAAAATCATTTTGAAGAAATTTATGGAACATGGTTTGAAGTTTGTGTATTTTGCCAATTTTTTTTTTAATAACTGTTCATATTTTGGAAAATATAATTAAGAAAAGTGTTAAAAATTTGGTATAAATAAAATGTTAAAAATAATACATTTGTAAATACATGTTAAAAAAGTTATGTTAAAAATATGAAAATAAGTGAAAATACCTCTATATATGCAAATAATGGATTATGATAAAAAGGAAAAAGGGTGATGATGAAGCGCTACTCGTCACTGCCTCTGTCCCGTAATGTGCTCAACGTAGATATCGCGTGAGTGCTTGATGGTATCACTCACGCAAAGTTTCTTAAAAAGAGCAAGATATCTACGTGAACACATTTTCTTTAAGAATTTATCATTGGCCGTATCCCAGGAACCTAAAGATCCAACGATGATGGCCTCGATGGTATCCTTCGTGAACCTTCTTGCCAGAGAGTCTTTGAGAGGAGAATATTTAGCTATCTTCTACTCTCTGGCAGCTTGGAAGGCAGTGCTCCGGTTATCAAACGGAATAGCGACATCCACCACGACTGCTTCCCCATTCCTGGCCAATACCAGGTCTGGTCTGAGGGCAGAGTCATCCACTGTTTGATTCTCCGAAATGATGGTATATTTCGATGCGGCAGCCGCCTTAATGCGATCCACAATGGCGTTGTGGCGACGCGTATATAAGGCGAAATACCGCATACGGTGGTTGACAACGTGGGGTAATGTCTCTGTTTGATAGCCACAACGACGGCAAGCAGTGTTCTGCTGACCACGCCTCACCTTATTAAGGGGGACCAGGTTCAGACGGGCACGATGGATAAAACGCCAGTCTGCAAACCTGGTAAACGCACCTGATCGTATAAAGTGCGAACTGGCGGAGTCAGCAGAAACACACTCCATAACCTTACCCTGGTTTGGGAGGCCATGGAGTCGCTCGTCTCGTTGGGTTTTGAAGATGGTCCGCAGCTTATGCATGACGAAATATCGGTGCTCTGACGGGATGGTAGTGTCCCCACGTTTTATTGTAGGTTTAGAATTGTGGAAACTCCACTCCACCTCGCAGCGCACCGACGCCTTCCTTGCACAGGACCACGAATTGGATATCTCGTTGGATCGAGCGCGGAACTCTCCTTCATTGTGGCCACTTAAATAAGCAGCCACATCAGCGTAGTCGCAAAAGCGACCTACGCGCTTCTCCACCGTTCGATGCAACTCTTGACGCGCCAACTCGACAATAATGTCATCGTTGGAAGACAACAGCTTGAAGGCGTTGTCAATGAGGGCTATGTCACTATCCTCGGTGGCCAATGGGATCCCACAAGATCCCTTGTGGGAAGAGCCATAGATGTATTCATTGGCCGCCTCCTGTGGCACATATAAAGTTTTTTTAATTTCAGCCCTAATAATTTGATCAACGCGCCCGCACTCTCCCTTTGAGAATGCTGCCATTCTCATTGGGAAGTTTAAAGATGGAAAGAAAAAGTTTTGAGGGCATCAAGCCGTTGCCATGGCGCTAGTCGAGAGGTCATAATCTTCTTGCCCACGTCAATCAATTGGGCAAGTTCGCCTTGGTCCGATACCACATTGAATCCAATTCTCTTCCCCAAAAACGTCCCGGCTTCACCTTCCTCCAGTGACCTCAGTTGTTCATTATTGATATGGAATGTGGTATCCCTCATTCCCACTGGAGTGTGACCAGATAGATGAAAACAAAAGGTCTTGCCGGCATTAATAGAAATATTTATTGAATTAGCCAGCAAGACCAACTGGTCAAGGTTGGCCTGGAGACGTTCAGGAGTAGGGGATAACAAGACAAGGTCATCCGCTTAGGCGAGGATTTGATGTGTTATTTCCTCGCCTTGAATTTTCTTGATAAGTGGTTCAATGGCAATAGTGGGTTAAAAAGAATATAATTTGTAAAGGCCAATTATCTTCTACACTTTGATCTTAGCCAAAAGGCCGAGAAGCGATAAACTTTCAGAGTTATCCAAAAAAATGGCCCGGACCACGCCCTTTTTTAAAAAACAAAAATTGACGGGTTAGGCCTAACTGAAGCGTACGCCACGCCCTTGGACATCTGAGGCAGCAGCTGATTTGCCTTGCAAACTCGAAGAAAGAGGAGGTGAGCGATTGATGAGAAAGATCATTGAGAAGTCTGTCGTGAGTGAAGGAAGATTAGATTAGATTAGATAAGGTTATCTCACGTTAGGTTAGGTTGTAAGGAAAAAGCGCCGTGTAAGCATTGTTCGAAATGGCATGCGCCAGATAGGAGAAGTGGAATCGTGCTGGCCTCTCTGCGTTGCACAAAGAAAGAATAAGGAAAAGGCTGCAACAAGTGCAGCAACAGATCGGACATAATTACCTGCAAAACTCTGGGAGAGTGCCTTTGGTCAGTGAAAGACAATAATATAAGTCCAAACGGGGTATTATATTTTTGGATTGATACAACTTGGACTGGGGCCGTCTGAATGTTGTGGCTTTATTCTAGAAAAGTAATGAATGTAGCAATTTAATCTCTTGACAACTGTGTAGGTAAGGATTGAGTGAAATTATTGGTTTAAAGCGAAGGACACGTGCGTAATTTAAAGGGCTAAATTGGCAACACTGCTCCCATATATAGATAGGGAGCCAATTTCATCCTTTTTTTTCATGCACTTGTCCTCCTTTGTTGAACATTAATAATACAAACGAAACGATACACAAAAGAATGAAACACGGATGGAGATGAACACTGAATGGGATTGCCTGAACGTCAATTTTTGTGCGAAACGCAATCGTTTCAATAAACGACCATCTTGCAGTCAGAAAAGTGCTCGAATGACACGTTGATGAATTAACTTTGAGTTTAATTATGTCCCCCTGGGGGAAGGCTAGGCCACACATAGAGGTAGTGCTATACCAAGGTGACCTGCGGCGGAAGTGGAGCGAGCCCCGATCTTTCCGCCATGTTCCAAAAATCTGTTTAATATTCTGGGGCCCCAATGGGAGTCGTATCAGATATTAAGCTGATAAGAACAGATTTTATTCCATTAATTTTTACAAAGGAATACTACACAGAGAGAAACAATAACAAAAATTGCCATAAAATTAGATAGGAACAGATAGAGAATAATAAGAGATATAAAGGGTAAATAAATGTTAAGGTAAATCAATAGAAAGTTCAAAATTGAAGATACAAGCAAAAAGAGTAAAAGCTTATAAATCTAGGAATAAATTGAGTAATAAAAATAACTTGGTAATATTAATAATTGTAAATTAGGTAAATGTATATAAAATAGAAAGACTGAAATGAAAAGTATGAATTGTAAAGGAAATAAACAAATATGGAGTAGGAGATATGTGAGTCAATGTTTGGGTAAATTGTCAAGTCCGGGATGAAAAAAGTCACACTTGTCTTATATCAGTCAGGTGGTGGACGTAGATGTTTCTGGACCACTTTATTGTGTCAGACACACATAGTTTTCAGAAGAGGCTGGCGTATCTCTTGCCGCATATCTTTTTAAAAAAGAGTCATTGGCCGAGTCCCATGAGCCCAGGGCACCGACGATGATGGGTACGATGGTAACATCGGTGAAGTTTCTCTTAAGAGAGGATATCAATGGCTCATATTTGGTCATCTTCTCTTGACGGGCAGAGGCAAGGGCCTGCAATCTATTGTCAAAAGGACATGCTACATATATTATGTAGCACCTCTCACGATTGGCAATGATTAAATCAGGCCGTAGTCTGGAGCCAGGCACAGCCACTTGATTTTCAGAAACGATTCGAAATTTCGAGGAGGCTGCTTTTTTAATGCGTTCCACTATAGCGTTATGCCGTGAATGCATTTCGGCAGAGTACCTCATACAGTGGCAGATGACGTGCGGTAACGTTTCCTTGGGATGGCCACAACGTCTACATGATTTATCCTTTACCCTGCGGGAATGAAGCACGCCATTTAGAGGAACGAGGTTCAGCCTGGCACGGTGAATGAACCTCCAGTCAGCAAACCTCGTGGCAAATCCAGACAACAGGAAGTGCGAGCTAGCTTTGGAAGAGGCTACGCACTCCATCACCTTCCCTTGATCAGGAAGGGAGATAAGAGAGGCAGCGCGCTTTCCTTTTAGCGCATCGCGGATCTTTTTATAAACCTGTTGCCTCTGATCGCTTCGGAGAAAATGACCAAATGCAGACATAATCGGTAGTTGATTTTCAAAGTCCCAAGTGATGGAAAGTCTTAGGGATGAGATACGGGCCACAGTCCAGTGATCACGCAGGGCGTTGGTGGTGTTAAAGAATTCGCCATCTTGTCGACCACTGAGGAAGTCAGCAGCATCACTGAGACGAGCGGGACGACCAATGCGTGCAGAAACTGTTGACAGGATGGATTGTTGTGCCAACTCCATTATAATAGGGTCATTTGATGTGAGGAGATTAAAGGCACTATCAACCGCCAGCACGTCATAGTCGTCCGCAAGAACAGGGATGCCACAGCATCCAGAACTGCGGCTTCCGTATAGGAAGTCATTAGAAGCCTCCTGCAGTAGATTTAGCGTCCGTTTTATTTCTGGTCGAAGGACGTCGTCCACCTTCTTCAGTTCTGTCTTTGAGAAGAGGCGCATACGAAGGGCGAACTGAAGTGAGGGGAAATAGAAGGATCTTAAGGCGTCTAGTCGCTGCCATGGAGCGACTTTCGAACTAAGAATTCGAAGACCTGACTCCATGGAGGATTTTAGATTCGTCCAGTCGGAAATAGCCAAAAAGCCTACAGGACGCCCGAGGAACCGGGACGTGTCCCCATCCTTTAAAGCCTTTATTGGGATGCCGCCTAATTAGAACGAAGAGGGCCGACATCCGACAGGTGTTCTCCCGAGAGATGGAGAGAAGAACACTTTGAAGGTTTAAAGAAGAGGTTTATGCTGGCACCAAGGGAGGAAATACGATTGATGGAGGATTGCAGGGCCAGTGGGCCGGAGCTAGTAGGCATAGATCATCTGCATATGCCAAGACTTGATGATCAGTGGCATCCCCTTGAATTGTGCGCAAAAGGGGATCTATTGAGATGTTAAAAAGAAGGTCACTGAGCGGGCAGCCTTGGCGAACTCCGGAACACACAGGGATGGGGCTTGTCATGCCAGAGTCCACAAGGATGGAGGAAGTAGACTCGGTGTATAATGACTCGATGACCTGGGTAAAAGTGGTCCCAGCCCCAGCTGCTATTAGAGATGAAGTTATAGCAGCATGGGGGAGCCAAAGGCGTTGGCAATGTCAAGCCAAGCCACGCAGAGATCGTTATTTCTACTTCGGGCGGAGTCCAGGCGACGTTGAAGCATAAAGTTGTGTTTGAAGACTCCGTCGTGTGGCAGAAACCCCTTCTGGGTGAAGGAAAGGGTGGAGAATTCACTGCACCAAGAGGAGAGTCTGTCGTAGAGGGTACCAGCATAAAGTTTGTAGACAGTTCGGGAGATGGAAATTGGACGCCAATTGCAGATGTTTGTCAAATCCCCTCCTTTAGGAATTAAGATGGTGGTTGAGTTCTTCCACGATGCGGGAACACGGCGAAACTTTAAAAAGATGTTGAAAACTGTTGCTAAGATTAAAGCATCAGGATCCGCAGCCTTCCAGTATTTGTAGGTAAGTCTGTCAGATCCTGGGGCCGAGTTCTCGCACCTCATCAGACGATTGGAGACTTCCATAGCTGTGAAGGGAGTGGTGCTCACAGGAGAATTAGCTGGTGTCATGGACGAGTAGATGGAGGGGTCACATGTTGTGAGGTTCCATACTCTCCTGAAATGCTCTTTGATAGGTAGAATAGGTAGCATACAAGGAGCTGGGTTTCCTTCTAATAGCAGCCGTACCGCCCGTCGACGATTGCGGCGATAGAGTTTTTGAAGGGCCTGAGCATCGTCGACAATGTTGGTATTAGGACGTCTTGGGCGATCAGAGACCGGCGGAAGATTAACTAGCGTCGAGAAACGGTCGGTGATATCCTCAAGCAGTGCCTCGAAGGACGCCCAAGACTCCTCTGAGGGGGTGGCTGCTATAGATTCCTGGAGCATGTGTAAGAATTCACGGAGGGGAGATGAATCATCTGGATGCAGGAGGCAATCATGTTGAAAGCTTTCCTCAGAGATGGCAGAATCAGAAATTGGATGAGTAGAGACATTGCTGACATCTGCCTCAATGGGGCCTTTGGACTCTGAGGAAAGCGACGATAAGTCCATTGTGGACTGGCCAACGTCAATATCAGCTATTGGAGACACAGGAGAGGAAACTGGGCCAATAATGGAGGTGGAAATGAGCTGAGATTCCTCTCTGACGTTGGCAGCGGGATTACTGCAGCCAGGGTCGGAAGTAGAAGATGTTAACGAAGTTTGCTGGATGTTTCGACGCTGGCGAGTTGCTGGCTTGGGAAGCTTTACCCTTTGCCTCGCGGCACGCAGGTACTCTTGTTTGTGCCATGAGAGATGATTTTCCAGGCCCCGTTTGGATGGGAAGGCAACTCCACATGTCTGGCACTCAAATCTGAGTGATGACGGGGGTGAAGGAGGAATGGAGACATGGGAGTTACCTTCAGGGCACGAGTGGATTGATGGGCGCAGTCCCAAGTCAGCACGGCATCTGCAGCAGATGTTGGAAGTCTTGCTGATTTTAATGGTATGGTCCGACCATAAATGTCTCTCCAGAGAGCGGCGCATTGCAGTC
>JAHWFO010009396.1:439525-459932 GCA_023313115.1 Rhysida immarginata | reverse complement strand
GATGGCATCTTCCATGACAACAATGCGACATCTCATACAAGCATAAATCGAGGACCGCCCTCTTATAAAATATAATATTCTTCGGGCTTTCTAATTTGCTGACCATAATTTAAAGTTTCGCGTAATGGTTGTCAGCATACAGTTGGAAGGGTCTTCCTCCTCTGAGAATCAGTGAGAAGGCGTCGGAAATTTAACAAAACATATAATTCCTGTCCTTTGTGCTTTTCTGAGAATTGAATTTAACATTTTCTTGAAAAGCTTTAAAAATGAGCAGTAAAAGGAAATAATGGAGAGTTAGCAGACTATTGAGAAACAGTGGAAAGGCGGTAGAGAAAGCATTCCCTTCACTCGGTGCTGTATCGATTTTTCCAGCACACTGCTTCAACTAAACAAGTGGTGAGTGACCCTGTGGCCACCGATGCAAATGTGTCAACAGAAGAAACTGCGACTGCCAAACCACACCAAGTGATGAATGCACCAGTTTTGCTTCAAGACCTCGAGAGCAGAGTGTGAATTGCAATAGTTTACCAATTATAAAAATTGATAGAAAATTTCCGCGACCTGGATTCGAATCAAGATCCTCGACTGTCATGGTCGACGCCTCTATCAATTGGGCTATCACAGACACTGAACAGCCATCCTGTAACTAAATGTCTTAAAGACAAGAAGGAATGCCCAATGGGAGGTGGGCATCCGGTTCACAGATCGTGAATTTCTCCTATCCAAACCATCAGAAAGTTCGAGGAACACACAATAAGAAATAAAGAAATTAAACTGGAGCAAACTCCAAACATCAGGTAAAGACTACTTGGTTGTCTTTAAGACACTTAGTGACAGCATGGTTGTTCAGGTGTCTGCGATAGCCCAATTAGTAAAGGCGTCTACCATAACAGTCGAGGTTCCTGGTTCGAATCCAAGTCGCAGAATTTTTCCATCCCTTTTTCTAATTAATATCATTTACCTGATGCTTGGAGCTTGCTCCAGTTTAATTTCTTTATTTCCTAACAGTTTATCAATTGTTGGAATTGCAGAGTACACAGACACAAACGCTCATGTACTGTACATCCATCGCCAACCAAGAAGAGAATTTTGAAATTGTTGAATTTTTAGATAATCAAATGAATTTTTAAAGGTCAGATCACACAAAATAGAAGAACTAAAGCCATAGCCGGGGCTGAAAAAAAACGTCAAATCAAACTATTGTTTCATTTTCATTCTATTTCCTCCCACTTTCCTAGCTATATACATTATTCCATACATTGTTTTTCTGGCACTATGGTAAACTCACTCACGCGATACACAACATTCCAACACGAACCGGGAAGAACTGTTAGAGGGCCATCCATTAGGAACATTTTAAACGATTTTTTTCGGTTTTTCTATATGAATTTTTACTGTTTTAATTCTAAGCCTTTTATTGTGTTAATATTTACTGTATATTCCCATTCAGATATTGCAAACTTTCATCAAAAAAGAGCCCGAGCAACGCCGGGTATATTAGCTAGTTTCCAGACACAAAGGACAATAATCAAGAGGATAACCAGTATATAGAATACATCTATATTATGTTACCTGCATCATGTGAAGGAGACTTAGGTGCCAGACGACGCCTTTTATTATTCGTATCCAGAATTGTTTTACCATGTACCTTCAACAAGGGTTTGATGTGTTCCCGCTAGCAGTATGCGATCCATCGAATATTGAATAAGTGGCATACAAAATATAAAAACCGAGGCATATTCTTGATGTCAAATTCGAAGACACAGGCAACGTTTCTTTCTCGGATTATTGTAAGATGTTATATCACCCTCTCCTGGGAATCGTCAATCTTATTTTTTTTTGTTTTTTCATAATGTGGAAGACTCTTTGGTTTAGTCAGGCTTCTTGCCTATTTCAGTGTATTAAATGTGGGACTTATTCCAGAATGGTGAGAAACGTGTAAGCACTGCTTACGTCCCACCTGAACAAATGTGCACTTCACTGTTCGTGTCGATTAATCACATGATGGGATCGGTAGAGGCAGCAGGCATCAGAGGCATCGACTCAGGACACTCTACTCTCTTTTCAGGTATCATCTCATTGCTCTCATTTCACGGTGCGCCCTTTTCAGGTTACGTCTTATGTGCTGGTCCCTGGCGGTGGAATTAATATTCCCGTAAACCAGTACATCAAGACGCTCACTATCCTTCTGGGTCCCTGGCGTTGGGATTAATTTCCTCGCAAACCTAACTAAGCACATTTCTCATATCATCTATTCTCATCCTAATCATTCACAAGTGGGTCCCTGGCGTAGAATTAATTTTCTCGCAAACCTGACTTGTTCTTTTTTCTTGAAGCTAGGTGCATCCTTCTTAGGAACGCTTTTTTAGCACACACTTAGCTGCGAGGTTACTCTCCCCCCTCTTGGTTCTGTACGATTATATTTTAGGAATATGATGGCTTCGTCCAAATTAACACGTTGAAGTCAGCTAAAGAGTCGCGGATGGTAAAACTGTGTCCTCCGAAAAGGCCTACCGCGATGCTAGCTTGGATGCTAGGTTTGCTGCATTTGACCCAGTGTTCAACGAAATGCTAGAAGCTGTCCGGGAAGAAATAAACTCTAAGTATAGTTGCACTGGAGGAAAAAGTTGAATCCCTACATAAAAGTTTTGAGGACAAGTTCAGAGGTATCAACAAAGAAGTTCAAGACTCTCGTAGAGATGTTATTCACAAGATAAGTGAACTTAAGGAAGCCTTTGAGAAATGCTCCGGGACTCCGAAGGCAGGAAACTCCACGGAAGATAAACCGGTTGATAACAGCAAGGTAAGTAATGTTTTCAAAACTATTTCCAGTGTTAAACGTGTGGAGTCTATAGATATAATAGAAAATAGTGACTGTTCAACAGACGGTGGAGAAAAGAAGTCACTCCGACGGAAGTGAAGAAGACAAAGAAGACAGTCCCTGGATTGATGTTCGTAATAAAACATTCAGAAAGGGCACGAGGATCGATAACCTAAAGACCATCTCCAGAGTAAACGAAGATGTCAGCGCGTCTAGAAAGAGGAATCCGAAGAATGGACAGAGTCGTTCGGCTGATGAAGACCAAAGGATCACGAAGAAGTATGTCCCGCCGATTATCGTGCGGACTCATGGCATGCCGTTTAAGACGATTTTAACTGAGCTCGAGAAGCATGTTCCAGTGGAAAAGATTACTGTTCATACGGGCAGAGCTGAAACCGTCAAAGGTAAATGTGAAGACTAAGAAACTCACAACAGGTTAGTCTCTGGAATTAAGTCTGACAATATTTTAAAAAATTGAGCATCATCAACTGAAGTCGGATAAGGTCTTGAAATACGTGATTCGTAATGTGGATGTAACGTATGATCTCAATGACTTTCAAGGAGACCTAAGAAGAGCCATCTACTTCCCGTAGTTAATCAGACTCAGGAAAGCCAAAGGATCCATTGATATGCAGATGGTTTTGTTTCTGCTCCAGAACATCGAACACAACCAATCATTGAATAACATCACACGTATTGGGCAGCTGGCAGTGTTAGTAGAGGTCTTTCGAGGGAACAATGCTACAACTGCAATTCGGACACTTATCCATGGGCTGCACGGAAGATCCTCGTTGCAACAAATGCGCAGAGGGGCACCAGTCAAGAGACTGCCCCAAGATTAAAGGACAAGATCCCCCAAAGTGCGTCACATGTGGTGGACAGCACACTTCAAACTACACGAAAAGTCCAAAATACCCCCAAGTTAAAAGGATGCTTAGTTCCAAAGTGACCCCAGAGAAATCCTTTGCAGCTGCTGGGTCTAAGCCGGAGGAAAAAAGCCTTAACATTAACGACCCGCCAGGTATGTATAAGAAATTAGGAAGTATCTTTCATCTGTTTTCTAATCTAGTTAAAAGTTACCCACAGTTGAGTGGACTCCTTACGCCCAACTAATTTATACTATGGCTGCATAACGTTATACTGTAATCAACAAAGGTTAACTTCGGTGCGTGATATGGAACGCTAGGGAGATTCCCAGAAAGCGTATCGAGTTTCACAATTTTCTGATAAAGCAAGAAATCGACGTAGCCTTCCTCTGTGAAACGTACCTCAAACCAAGCCAAGACTTCAAGCTACCTGGTTATTGCGTGTAACGTAACGATCGTATGACCCCAAACGTTGCAACATATATGCTTCTGGGGGTGCTGCGATCATTATTAATAAGGGAATTCAACGCCAAGAATTAATCTTTAATTTTATGCAGGTATAGAATCGGCCTTTATCATTATCAATGACGTCTCCCTTGGTGAAGTGAAGTTTGTGGCGCTCTACAATTCACCTAAACATTCTCTTGGCGTTAGCGAGCTCGATGAACTCTTCAGTGGTCACACTCCAGTTTTCCTGGTCGGTGATCTAAATGGCAGACATCCAAGGTGGAACTCCAGAACGCAAAACTACAACGGCATGATTCTCTATACGTATATACAAGGTAAAGATGACATCATCGCTGCTGGACCTGTGGAGGACACCTACTACTGTGACTATTCCCCTACTTGTGATGTTCTTGACAAGTGTTGAAGACATCACCAGGCGAATAAACAGTGCCACTGAAGCTAGTGCCTATCCATTGAAAAAAAAAACCGTTCATCGAATTATGCTCACTCCAGGAGTGACAGCAGAGAGAAAGAAGACCCGTAGGCTTTGGCAGCGCTTTCGTTTACCTTGGCTAAAAACCAGATATAACTGGTTAGTGCGAAGAGTCCAAGAAGAAGTGAAAGGGCTTCGCGATGCTAGATGGAATGACAAGCTTAAAAGCTTGTCGGCTCGCGACAAGTCCATTTGGAACATAGTTAGAGCTCTTCAGAAGAAGAAGAATTATACGATTCCTCAACTTCTCTTCCCTCAAGGTAATTACGTCCAAACTAATCAGGATATAGTTAAAATAACTGCAGATTTTCTAGAGATGCGGTTTGTTATCCCTGAAAACACTAATCACGAGAGTCAGCTTGTGACGTTACAGTGCTCTGGAAGTCACGTGTGTCTGGAGAAAGGGAGGGGTGTTTCAAAATTATGGCCGTGGCGCGAAGGATGCGCAAAGGTCTTATCAACACTGCCATATCGGTTTCATGGAGAGGAATACTTTCGCTTCGAGTAGATAAACCGGAAAACGGGGTAATGCTCGTAATTAACTGGTGAGTGACTTTCTATATTTTGTTTTCAACGCAAGAATTACGTAGACACTATGAGTGGCCTAGTTTTGATGTTGCCGTCGGTCTTCCGGCCGGAGGTAGCTCATACAAGTAACACTTTCACCCGTGCTACGTTTTTAGCTTAGTGGAGAAGACAAAGAAAGCAGTTTTATCCACCCGTTCAGACGGACACCCCCGCTGTTTAAACACTGTGAAAAGAATTTAGCCCCACAGTAATTAGCGTTAAGCATAGATTTCTTAAGTAAGATGTTTACGCTCCTATACATGTGCACTAGTCCGTACCGTGAGGGAGGGCAAATGAGCACATACTCGTCTGAGCGCTGAAATCCCGCTATACTGACGCGGATGTATACAAGAGTATTTACCTCCTGCTCGAGCGGGAAGGAACAGCAGCTTGCCAGTGGCCGACGAGCAAAAAGCTCCGTAGCTCACCAAGAAGGGTTACTGGTCCTCCCCCTTGCTGCCTTAAAAGGAGGTGCCTTGCGCTGGTGGGCGTTATATTTTTGAAGGTATATTTAGTTCGGGGGCAAGGAGCGGCTGGTAAACAAACTCGTCCGTCCTGGGAATAAGCTCAGCGAATGTTGCAGCTTTGATATCCCCTCGCTATGTAAATTCGGTTAATGCACATGATAGAGGTTCCGTAAATGCACAAGTTAATAACTCAGGTTCCGTAAAGTCTAGATTAATGATATTTGGAGGAATAACAGGGTACATAAGACTATGTATAATGTTAAAATTTGATTGAATTCCAACGAGAACTTTCTGAGTTACACTGTCAAAATTGTAACAAGTGCTAGTTAGTACTCACAAGTGAGCACGTGTTATGATGTTGAATGAGTAACTCAGAAACTTCTTGTTGTAATTCGATCAAATTTTAACGGTATACACAGTCTTATGTACCCTGCTATTCCCTTAAATTTCATTAACTTGTTGATCTTGGTGGCGGCATTTTTATTTCTGTTCATATCTCAGTTATCGTTCAAATTCGGACCCTAGTTCATATGAACTTTTTTGCTTAGAATCACCCATACTAACTCCCATAAAAGTTTGTACAATGAATTCTGAGACACCCTGTATTGTTTACAAGGTATATTTGAGTAGAATAAATTTCTGTTTGTTGATAAAAGTGTCACTGCGTCAGGCTTCGTTCATTCTTTTGGTCCCGAACCCTTAGCGACCACGCCCCCCCCCCCCCGCATAATTCGTTCCAACAGTTGTGGGTAATCATACTTACTGCGAGGGTGGTACGCTACACTGGCGCCCGAACAGGGACCAAAAATCCGGAATTTCCGGATGATTGAGGGTCTCCTGATGCTGTGATTTATTTTGTTTTTTTTGTGAAATTTCTGAGTGTGTATGAACGATAGGGCGGTGCGTATCTGAATTTTAGTGGGTTCCAGATTTATGGGTCTGTACGGTGAGATATGGTGGTCCGCGATGATATGTTGTTTGGGCATGATGGGTGCGTGGGTCGCGTTCAACGCCAAGAGGCACTAGTTGAAAAATTAGTAGAACTGGTGTCGAAGGTGTTGTGGGATGGGAACTATGCACGACGTTCAAATGGGAGTGTGGCAGGGGAGGACATCATATCCGGCTCGCCCAATGGAGGTGAGACCGATTATGGTGTATCTCTGGGGGCCGATCTTGATCTCGTCATGTTGCGTGTACCTGGGAAAGGTGTCAACAATATGCGATGGACAGGGCCTTTCCAGGTGCAGGCAACAGATGGGTCAGATTTGGTTAAAGTGAGGGGCCTTCGTTTTGGAGATATTAAGTGGGTGGAGGCAAGACAAATCTGGAAGCCCTGACAAGGGAATTGGCTTGGAAGCAGAAGGGTAGTGCGCGAGGAGCCCAAGGATTTTTGCTGCAAACGATGGTGGATGACTGTCATAGGATGCCAAATATATTTAATAGTGAACCTGATTACGCCCCAGCTGCAAGCTAGGGCTGGGAAATAGTTCAGCCCGGGACAATGGCCGAGGAGTTGCACCAGGATTTTAATGGAGAAGCGTGTGCTCCATTCCCATGTCCGTTCGCCATGCATTCGGAAGGATGGATGCCGGTGAGCTCAGACGTAACTGGGGTAGCGGTTCCATGTCAAGGAAGTATGACTGTGACTAATGGGGAGCCTATGACAGTCGGGGATAATGGGTTCGGAAGGATGTATAATGTAGTGGTATCTGAAGGGGAATCACAGGTAGATATTTTGAGCGTGGATTTCCGGAATCAAGGGGTTGAGCAAATATTGCCACCATTGTTTGATCCGGGTGAGGCTCACGCTTCCCATGTGACAGACGAGGAAAACAAAGGGGCCCTGGGCCAATTGGTGGTTAACTCTTGGGAGGAGTTACCCCTGGAGGAGGAGGAGGACAGTTCTGTCGAAAAGGTAAATTATTTTACAGATACAGTTCCTGCAACCCAGGGGATGGAATTATCAGAAATTGCACCTGGGCCAGGAAGGGTATCCGTAATAAGAAATGATACTGTATTCCGAGTCTGTGCGTCACTCCAAGATCAGCTGTACAGTGATGGTGTTGGAAGATGTTGATGTGGAGGTTAAGCTGGAAACTGAGATGAGCCAAGATAGAAAAGCAGCGTCAACGGAGTGAAGATGGTCCAGGGAAGAAAAAGAGGTCGCGGGGTGGAATTAGACATCGTGCTAGAAAGAAAAAGAAGGATGGTGTAAAAGTTCAGGGCATTGGTGGGGTCCTGGAGAGGGATGCGTGAAGTATTGGCAGCATGTGGGACGAGACTTCAGCCACGTGTCGCCCGGACGTTTGCCAACAGTTAGGAGAGGTGGTGCGCTGTCTTGCGGAGCGATTTCTGAGACTTTATTTTGGTTAATAGGTATTTGTTAGACTGTGTGAGTTTCGAGTACGGGGTAAAGTAGATGGGTAATAAAAAGATATCGGTTTAAGTTTTATTGTGGATTTATTAGAATGAGGTATACTTAATAGTAGTAAACATTGGAAAATGAATTTGTGAAAAAAAAGGGGGAGAATTACTGAAGTGTGGCAGTTGAGGAGAATAGTTGTGGATAAAGGGGTTGTTGATGGTTAGGTGTTGTTATAGGTTCGTGCGTATGAGTGTAGTGATGGAAATATAGCTTTGTTTTTTTTGATAATCGTTTCGCAAGACAGGTCTTGGGATTTTGTAAGGGGAGGTACAGTGAGTGTGTATTGGGTGATTGTTGTGTTATATGCTGTGTTTGTGAGTTTTTTGAGGTGTATGTGGGGTGTACTGAATGGATTTTTTTTTCTCGAACTTAACCCTTAGCAGGGTATGTTCGAGGCCTTTCATCGGGCGCATGTGACGTTCCAGTGCTCTGGAAGTCACGTGTGTCTGGCGAAAGGGGAGGTGTTCACTTGCTATGGTGAAAACAATTTTATGCTCAATTTGGATTGTTTTGGTTGGAATAAAAAACGATTGTTAGTTATTTAGGAATTTTTTGGTTATTATTTGTTTGGCAAAGTGTAATTACGTGTTCGTTATGTCCAGTGATTGTTGTTTTATTTAGTGAAGGTCTTTCTGCTTTATGTTTCCTCTGTTGGAACTGCAATTGTTGAGATGCGGTTCCCAGCAGAGGATTGTTGCGTGTTATTCTAACGATCTGAGTTGTATATGTTTTTCTTATTTGTTAGAAAAAGGCTCTTTTTTTAAAAGCTTTTATTAACCTTGCAATGTTAGTTTGTTTAGGTCAAATCTTGTAATCAATATTAAACCAACTTCCCGACAAGCTAGGAAGCTGAAACTTGACACACATACACAGGATCGATAACAATTTTTTACGTTGAGCGAAGCGGACGTAGCATTCTTCCATGGGAGGAAAAGGTTTTTCTTTTGACTATGTTCGAAAGTTATGGCCGTGGCACCGCAGTTTTTATCTAATTAACTCTTATAATCATAATTAGTTACATATATATGGGACATTCCACGTCAGTTCAGGCAGGCATTGCCAATGACCTGTCGGATTTTAGTGAAATTTGGTATATACAATTGCCCTAGGGAGTTCGTAATGAATGCCAAATATTATTAATTTTTTTTCATTTTTATGGAAGTTACGGACATTTAAAATTTTCGAAATTTGAGTGGGGACCTTATCTATAAAGTATTGTAACTTCGGTTGTATTTTACTTAGAAGGATGTGATTGGTGACATATGAAAGCTCTTTAACTGTAGATTCTATATGAGAATTTTAAAATTATATTACGCCTGTGCAAATATTTGAATTTAATAAAAATATTTTATTTATGCAAATTTCTCAAAAGGTGGGTATTTTATTTTTCGTTAAAAAATTATTAATATCTTACACATACTTTCATAAAAACAATACAAAAAATTCAAAACTGTGTCTTGCTCCGTTTTGAAGATATTAATTTTTAAAGCTTGAGCTCCAAGGAGCGGGAGTCAGGTAATAGGACTTGACTACTCGTACAGGGAAGAGAAAGCGTGTAACCTTCGGACCATTCATTTATTTAAGTTTATTGTTTATATAAATAGTATTATTAATTATAATTACACGAAAAAATAAAATCAATAGTAGCATTACCCTAATAATTATATCAATGGAAAAAATGTTTCTTAGACCTTCAGATTTTTTTTTCAGAAGGCAGAAAAGTAATGAGCACCTGTTAAATAAGAAGATAATTTAGTAGGAAAATATAAATTTGCATTATGATGTCGAATTGTTTGTATTAAAGAAAGTATATTTACTCTACACTTCCTCAGAGTCAGTCAATTTTGAGTTACCCTGAAGGACGAGATGAATTGCAGAGGCAGCCGAAGTTGATACAGCCTTCATTATACAAGGTGATTCAAAAGATAGTGTGCAGTAGTTGATGGAAATGTGTAGAGCTCACATATCAATGCACTTTCTAAACGACGTCTTTGTTGATCGAATCATCACGCTCGCCGGGCCACACACCTCTCGATTTCTTCCTTTGGAAGGCCTTGAAAGGTAAAGTGTATGCAGAAAATCTGCACATTTTGCCTAAGCTGAAGGAGGAAATCACAACTGCAGTTCAGCAAATCTCACCTGCCATATTGAGCAGAGTGTTTCACAACGTGCAACCGCTCTTTTATCTCGTCATCAGGGATAGAATGTCTCTTAAGGTGCTTTTTCTTCTTTAGGAAGTGGTGAAAGTCGCAAGGTGCAAGATCTTTCATCTTTGAACTGCAGTTTTTCATCGTTGAACTGTAGGCGCTGCAACACCTCTTGTGTGTGGCGACTGATTAGGGGCCAGCGTTATCATGCTGCAGAAGATAGTCCAAAGCTGCCATTCAATATTGGTGTCAACAACAACCCCGGACTTATTCTCCGACAGGTTCACCCAAGTGGTCACACGTTGATGCAGTGCGTAGAAAGGGATGGGGATAATGTCGAAAAGTGAGTAGTGCATTACATAGAGGACAAATATAAGTATCCGATACAAAAGAATTTTGAAAATCGGTTAACAAATATAAAAGTTACAGCCATGGAGGCATTACTTTTCGATCAACCCTCGTATATTCTCTACATTTATTGAATTTTATTTTAAAAACTTAATGCATTCACATTGAAAGGAATAAAAAACAGCTGTAGAATGCTTAAGACAATCGGATATTACCACAAAATATATATTTCTTAGGATGCCTTGTCCATCTGAAGAACTGTAACATACAAACGGATGTATTGTGGTTTGGAACTCGAGCTTTAAAAATTAATATCTTCAAAACGGAGCAAAACACAGATTTGTTTTTTTTGTATTGTTTTTTTAAATGTATATGTAAGATATTAATAAATTTTTAACGAAAAACAAAATACCCACCTTTTGAGAAATTTGCATAAATAAAATATTTTTATTAAATTCAAATATTTGGGCATGCGTAATATAATTTTAAAATTTTTATTTATAATTCACAGTTAAAGAGCTTTCATATGTCACCAATCACATCTTTCTAAGTAAAATACAACCGAAGTTGAGTAAAATACAATCACTTCATAGATAAGGCCCGCACTCAAATTTAGAAAATTTTAAATGTCCGTAACTTCTATAAAAATGAAAAAAAATTAATAGTATTTGGCATTCATTACCAACTCCCTAGGGCAACTGTATATATCAAATTTCATTACAATCCGAGAGATTAGTACCAAAACTATAAAATTCCTGCCTGAATTGACGTGGAATGAGCCATATGTTTTGAACATGAATTTCGTATTATTTGGCGAGTTGACTATTGTTTTCGGCGGTATTTATGTGCAAGTATGAATTGAAGATTTGTTGTTTGTATCACCGTGTTTTCGGTTGATGGATGCGCAAAGGTCTTATCAACGCTGCCGTACCCGTTTATGGAGAGGAATGCTGTCGCTTTGAGTAGATTATCCGGAAAAAGGGATAATGCTCGTAATTAACTGGTAAGTGACTTTCTATATTTTGTTTTCAACGCAAGAATTACGTAGATACTCTGAGTGGCTTATTTTGATGTTGCCGTCGGTCCTCCCGCCGGAGGTAGCTCATACTAGTAACACTTTTACCCGTGCTACGTTTTTAGCTTAGTGGAGAAGACAACGAAAGCAATTTTATCCACCCGTTCAGACGGACACCCCCGCTGTTTAAACACTGTGAAAAGAATTTAGCCACACTGTAATTAGCGTTAAGCATAGATTTCTTAAGATGTTAAGCTCCTATTGTGTGCACTAGTACGGTTCCGATCTCTGACGCGGAGGTATACAAGAGTATTTACCTCCTGTTCGAGCGGGAAGGAACAGCAGCTTGCCAGTGGCCGAAGAGCGAAAAGCTCCGTAGCTCACCAAGAAGGGTTACTGGTCCTCCCCCTTACTGCCTTAAAAGGAGGTGCCTTGCGCTGGTGGGCGTTTTATTTTTGAAGGAATATTTAGTTCGGGGGCAAGGAGCGGCTGGTAAACAAACTCGTCCGTCCTGGGAATAAGCTCAGCGAATGTTGCAGCTTTGATATCCCCTCGCTATATAAATTCGGTTAATGCACATGATTGAGGGATGTCGGTTGGTTACATTTAGGACTTGCGCAACGTAATGAGCTTTTGTTTCGAGTTATGGTAATTTTGATGGGGCCCCTTAAATCGATAAAAGAATACTGTAAAGAAGGAAAATGTTATATATTGTGTACAAGGTATATTTGAATAGAATAAATTTCTGTTTGTTGATAAAAGTATCACTGCGTCAGGCGTCGTTCATTCTTTTGGTCCCGAACTCTTAGCGACCACGCCCCCCCCCCCCAGCACACTTCGTTCCAACGGTTGTGGGTACTCATACTTACTGCAGGGGTGGTAAGCTACAAGCTCATGTCCCAGACTGTGGAAGATAGTGTTGCCTACTTTTAGGAAGTTCCACAACCTACAACTAATCTAGAAATAGAAGCTGTTTCTGTGATCATAAATGACGCTGAGGCAGGCGAAATTAAATTCACCTCTCTATAATTCACGTAGCACAAGCTTGGAGCGTGCGAGCTTGATGAGCTGCTGTCTTGGCCCGTTCCAGTCGTTATGGCGGGAGACTTTAATGCTAAGCACCCTGCTTGGAATTCCAAATGCTCCAACCAAAAAGGCAATACTCTAAACGAGGTTGACACTTTCGTTTTCTGGACCCCTTAATGGCACGTACTATTGCGACTACTTTCCTGTCGGCGACGTGCTTATAGTTCTCAAAGGATTCTTCAAGCCATAAATATATTCACATTCGACGACTTATCCTCCAACCATCGTCCAGTGATGCTTGTCTTTGAGGGCTTAAACATCGATGTGAAGATTGGGCTTCGCTCCAAGAAAGACAGGAAACTCTTTAGGGTTATCCGTAGCATTCCTTACAAGGTGGTTAATGACAACGACGATATCAATGCAAATATCAGTTTTATTACTCGTGTTACCAATGCGCTACAGCTTCCAGTGCCTCTCTGCTGATCGAAAGCGTCCTGAACATCTCGACCTCCCTACTTACATCAGGCGTCCCATATTTGAAAAGAATTCCTATAGAAGGTTATGGCAGCGTTAGCGCGTTTCCTTTAAGATGAAATACAACAGGCTAGCTCGCAAGGTCCAGGAAGAGGTTAAATCTTTACGTAATCAAAAATGGAGCGAAAAGCTAAAGTCTCTGACACTCCAGGATAATTCGCTTCGGGGAACTGTAAGGGCTCTAAAAGGAAACAGACCCATCAACTTGCCGCCGCTGCTTACCACAGATGGCAATGCTGGCACCAGTTATCAAGATATGGTTCAACTGATCGCTGACTCCCTGGTAAAACAATTTACCACTCCTAGTGAGGACAACCCGGATAATTTCACAAATATTTGTCTTGTCAAAAATAGATATATCGCTTATGAGCTCACTCATCGTCTTACTACCTGTGAGGACATTATTGGTGTTCACGAAATCTCCGATGTCATCAAGCATCGTAAAAGCAGAAAAGCAGCAGGTATTGATTTCATCTCAAATAGTACTCTCAAGAATTTGCCTCCTAATGTTGGTGCGACTATTACCAGGGTCATAAATGACTGCTGCAGACATGGATACTTCCATGACAAGTGGAAGGAGTCCGTCATCGTTATGATAACAAAATCTTGTCTAAACCCTGCTCTCGCAGTCAGCTACAGTCCCATCAGCTTGCTATCTATGCTATCAAAAATCTTTGAACGCGTCATTCTAAAGAGGTTTAATGATTAACTAAGCTAAAGAATAAATTAAAAACTGACCTTACGAATCTGTGGATGCTAGAATACTTGAGAGAGAGAGAGAAGACTCCACTTGTCCACAAGAACGTTTTAATATACCATATATGTATACATTTCGGTCACAATGTGGCTTTCTTCAGTATGACTTCAGTTCAGATAGAAGTTTATATAAGGAAGAGGGACCGATCAGAATGCAGGTCATCATGTTTGGTTTACACAAAAGAGGGATAATTCCGGATTGGAGAGGGTCAAGTGCCCAATGACAAAATACACTTATGAAAAAAATACAGAAGTATAAAACTTAGGAACACAAACGAAAAGCTACTATAATTGGAGAGGCTCTTATATCAGGAGTGTGAAGTAATAGTAAGAACATTCAGCCTGGTTAAAGTTTTGAAACCAGTGAAGCCAATTGTGACAGGTCAAGTGGGCCTTTTTCATGGTTTAATAATATATCAGGCGGTACTTTAGCTATTTCAAGATATTCTAAGAAGTTGAGCTTTTTAGGTTCGTCAACACAATGTAGTATCCGAAAAATATCTAATTTCCCAATGTGCCCCGTGGATAAAATGTGCTCAGCGAATGCAGGTTTTTCGCGCTTGTAATTTTTGATATAGCTAAAGTGTTCTTTAATGCGGGTACAGATCCTCCATGTGCTCTGGCCTATGTATTTACAGTCACACGAGGAACAATTAATTTCATATATTCCCGATTTATCTACTTTACAAATTCCATCTTTCGTGCTGCCTAGTAGGTGTTTAAGGCTATGGCTACTCTTATATGCTACCTTGAGGCCATATACCTTACATATTTTCTATAAACCGCCAGTTAATTTTCGGTTGTAGGGGAGACCTATGAATTTTCTTTTCTCTTGGTTATTCTGGAGTGTTGTAATGTCCTTAACTTCTTTTTGAGAGCGTGTTTTTTTAACCATTTGGTCAATCATATTTTCTTTGTATTCATTGAAGATGGCTGCCTCTTTAATCCGGTGGATCTCCTCTTGTTTCTTATCTTTTACCATGGGAGTGTTCATCATTCTATTGATCATATGGTTGAAGGCTGATAGTTTGTTGCTAAAGCTATGGTTGGATTTGGCATTGATATACGCAGGGACTTAGTTGGATTTCCTATAGATATCAAATTCAAGTTTCCCTTCATCTCTCAGTATTACTAAGTCCAAGAATGGTAAAGCTCTATCTTTCTCTTTCTCAACAGTGAAGGTAATGGGATTGGGGGTTAATTGTTGAGACCTTCCACAACAAATCTAGTTGTTGTATATCGACTATGGCGAAAATGTCGTCCACATATCTATACCAGGTTTTGGGGAAATAAGGTAGAGTGGACATTGCCAAGTTTTCTGAATGGTTGAGGAAAACGTTAGCAAGGAAGGGACTTATGCTGCTGCCCATTGGGGTTCCCTTCTCCATTTTGTAAAAATTGTTGTTAAATTGAAATCTATATATATAATCGGCTAATGTCATCGCCTGGCGGCACAAGGTTACGTATACATTGATGAATTTTTATATCGTAGTAATTTGTATCAGCATTGTTTGATGGCATTTTTATAACGTATAAGTGTCATCGCTATGTTACGAAGGTCATATATTGTTACCAAGGTGCCTTAGCAACACCTCCTAGAAAGAAAGCCAAACAACTGAAACGTCATATATTGTTACATCATCATAAGTCGACCAAATTTAAGTCTTCTTATTGGTAGAAATACGATTCTCAATGGCTGGACCTCTCCAAGGATGCCACTGCTAGTCTAATTAATTTCTTAATCACGTAATCTTACTTCAGATGTACACATGATGTTGTCGCAATTACCTTTCTTCTCTCGATGTCTTGAAGAAAACCTTGGCCATTCATCACTTTGTGTATTCTAGTGGTCGCCTATTCTTCTACTGACATGGTTACCATTTGCTCAATATAGCACGGAGTTAAAGGACAACTCTACTCAAAAATTCGATTATAATTTTTTTACAGAATATCAATTCTTGATATAAATATAACACGATTCCGTTGAAATTTTTAATTTTAGTCCATAATTTCTATATAAAAAATGGTTTGAAAAGCGAAAAATAGCGCGTTTGCATTCCCCTCGCGCCGGCCATTATTTTTCCGGAAGTGACGTAGTGCGAGGTTAGCTGCTGGGGTCGATTTAATGTATTAATGCTAATTCCAGTTGTTTATAAGCTTCCACAGCGTGATTTTTTTAAGTAAAAAAAACTAGAAAGAGTTTCCAAATATTACTTTGGTTATAATAACACAAATGTGAATCTCCTTTTTGAATGAAAATAAAATAAATAATTGAAATGCACCAATGTAAGTTCTAATAAAGGAGAGGATTAAAAAAGGTGACTCACATGTTATTGAAATATTATCAAACTACTTTTATTAAATAATAATTATTTTGGTCATTTTAATTCATTTAATGTACTCTATGTAAATGAATATTTATTGAAATGTGTGTAGCTTTTAAAGCGAAGTAACGAATGGATGATTTTCAAAAATGAGATGTTACGTGAATAACACTGAATGAATTTTGAAACTTTTTTTAGTTTGTTTCTTAAAAAATCACACTATGGAAGCTTTCAAACAATTAATGCTAATTATTTCTCTAATTCACTGTGTTGACATGGATTTTACCGCCATGCCCCAGCATTAAAAATTATCTTTCTCTCTCTCTCTCTAACGTCTCCTGATATTTTCTCACTAGTAGATATTTACGACCAATCTTCCTTAATTTGTAAATCGCATATTCGTCATGCCTCATTCTTATTTAGTATTTGGCTATAAGAATAGAGGTAGTGATAATAATTTATCATTTCTTCAATTTCCTAAGTAACAATTAGGAAGAAATGGATAATTTTTGATCGAAGCGATAACTGGCTTCCGACCGCGAACTAGTCGACTCTGCTCCGCTCACTTTGAAAAGTTTTGTTTTGTTATTGATCCTGTCGTATTAATATTAATTAAGCTCACTGTCTTATTTGCGCAAAGCTATGTAACTAAAGAGGTATCCGGATAAAAATCAACCGGACGAAATGCAACTACACGTTTTGAAGTGTACAGATGGTCACATTCGATTGAAAATGATGAGAAACGTAAGAACATAGAGCTCGTTTTCATTTCTAAATACTACATCCGAGAAATTCATTTTTTTAAACAATGGACCAACTCAGAGCTCCTGCTACTTCGTCAAGGGGAATTATTTTGTTCATTGAAGCCAACCAGAAATAGAGAGGGGAGGGGGGGGGGGGGACGGCCAATTGATTATGATTTGAACCCACTTTTTTGGTTAAAATTCACAAATAGAAAAGGGGAGGGGGGACTAGTCATTGGCTATTGCTTTTAATGTTTGACTAAAACCCCATTAAAATTATATTAGGTAATCTAGTTAAATAAGTAAGTGGTGCTAACAGTAGCAAATTTTTGTTTAATGTTTGAAGCTAATACATTTGTCATTTAAACTGGCTGCAATAGTTTATATTTAGTGATGATCGTAAATTAAAATATATCAGTGTAACAAAATACATTTGATAACCTGAAATTTAGTTCGATATTCCATAAATTTTAGTTATGAATCAAATAAACAAAGAAAATTGCTTGAGAGAATTTTAATTAGTTTTAATAAAATTTTACAGTATTTGAAACCACAATGTTCTTGTGAAGGAAAGATTTTTCGAATGGCTGTCGCAACGCAACGGGCAAGAATTTTTCTTTTATTTCTTCCCAGGTGAACCCAAATCTAATGGATAAATTAGTTTGTTGGTATATCGTAATCCACGCAGATTTTTGAAAAGACGGAATTTTCGGTGATGCACTCCGAACCACTGGGCATATGCTGATCGATCTCGGTTTAATCACGACAGCATACGTTCGCACTTGTGATGTCGGCATATCTTCACATATTGTGCACTGATACCTAATTTAAAAATTAATATCATGAAATTGTTCACATTTAAATAACATATGTATTAATTATACTTAACAGTTTGTTGCGGGTGATACATTTTCCGTCGATTCGGCGATACTGTATTCCTCGTCTAATGACGAGTGATCGCGGTTCTAAACTATATGGTTTCACGCCTAAACCATCCAAATCACCCACAAGGTTCTCCAAATCGTTGTCTAATTCATTATATAGATAGTTGTTAAAATAAGTCTCCATATCTTCGTAAGTATTAAAACTAATATCTGAATCGCTGCTTTCATGTCCAAACATTGTGAAAATTGTAGTGAACGCAGTACTGAGTGAATGTAGATCTATAGTGAATATTAAAGCTTCACTGCAGAGCTTACTGAGAGCAATCCTCGCACTATGTCACGCCTCCACCCAAGATGGATGCCCCCGATTTCAAATCGCTTTTCACAGTATGACTTTTGCAGTAATTGTTCGAAATTACCGCCATTTACATATGGGGACTAATCGTATTTTACAAAGGGGTTGGATACCATGGAATCTCCTTGACGAAGTTTGTCCTAAGACTTTTCAACAAACAAGCACGTGCACCTTGAAATTTCTTTGCAAACAATTACTTTAAAAGTTATTACAGTAGATTGCTTGTGTTAATTGTTAAAAAAAAATCATCTAGGCCTACCAACGCACACTGCGTTCCGGTGTCATTTGATTGTTCAATGCAGTATTGTAAGTAAACGGAGCAGCGGGGACCCCATGTTCATATGACAAAAAATACTTCTAAGGACCTCTTCTATAATCTCCCAAAGAATCTGTACTCAATTCAAAAACACCCTGTAGAGTGAAGGGACTATCCATTCTAAGAAAAATCCGAAAGACAGGAAAAAATCCATTCTAGGTGATATACCGGGACTTGATTTACCAAAGAAAAATTTTTTAAAGGCTCACAATGGAAGGATGCCTTCTAGTCTAAATAATTTTTTACTGACGTAATCTTACTTTAGATGTACACTTGATGTTGCTGCAATTTCCTTTCTTCTTTCGATCTTTTGAAGCAAAAATTGGCCATTCATCACTTTGTGTAGTCTAGCGGTCGCTGATTTTTCTATTTACTTGCTTACCATTTGCTCAATACAGCATGGTGCTTAAGGAGTGCTTCCTCTATCGTCTTTCACTCTTTCTCAATATTCTGCTAACTCATTATGTCCAGTCACTGATCATTTTTAAAGATTTTCAAGAAATTGGTAAGTACTAAGAATTCTCTTTCCTAAGAAAAGCCTGAACAACAGGAATTCTATGCATTGAATTCTATATTGTTGGTCATGAGACATATATTGTTGATCCTTGCATATTGTTGGTGCATTGCGTGTTGACACCCTTGTTAATACCTTTATTGCACAAACTTTTATTTGCATTGTTGGTCATGAGATATATATTGCTGGTCCGTGCAGAGTGTTTGTGAATTGCGTGTTGATACCATTGTTGCAATAACTTTGTCTTGCATTGTTGGTCATGAGATATTTCTCATTAATATGCCCTGACATAACCATAAATATCGATTTTTTATCAATAAATATTATTTTTTCGAAATCTGAGATATACAGTGACCTTCCTCATTGTATAAAAAACAAACATCCTTCTTTATATATATAGCAGACTAACAGAGGTACCCGGCGTTGCCCGGGTTAAATAAACTTGTAGGTAAAGAGATAGATCTCAAAAAATTAAATTATAACTCCCAATTGGTTAAATAATAATCAATACAACACAGAGCAAAGGGACTATCCATTCTACGAAAAATACGAAAAACAGGAAGTCTAGGTGATATACCCGGACTTTATCTAAACTCTTCTTGACTTGCCTCATCACTGCGAAGCATCACCAGATACTTTAGACTCAAGTTTTTCTTGCCTTATTAATGTTCTGTCACTGCATTTTCAATTTATGCTCATTATCAAAAATTCTTGGAAACGCACGTTCAGTCATTGCATTATCAGCATTTCAGTTTCCAAAATATACACTTTCCCACAGAATATAGTCAAACTATATTTTTAAGAAATGTTAGGATCTGCTATGCTACCAAATAAGGTAGGTGAAAACCCAGGCGTGGCTCAGACCTTTTTTTTTTGAATAATTTTGAAAAATCTTAAAAATAAAAACATGAAAACGCTTAGAATTAATACAGTAAAAATCCTTAATGAAAATTTGAAAAAATTTTTTTGAAAGGCTCACAATGGATGGACCTCTCCAAGGATGCCACTGTTGGTGTAAATAATTTTTTACTCACGTAATCTTACTTTATATGTACACTTGATGTTGTTGCAATTCCCTTTCTTCTCTCGATGTTTTGAATCAAAACTTGGCCATTCATCTCTTTTTGTAGTCTAGCGATCGCCGATTCTTCTATTGAGCTGCTTACGATTTGCTCAATATAGCACGGAGCTAAAGGAGTGGTTCCTCTGTCATCTTTGCATTCTTTCTCAATAGTCTGCTAACTTTCCATTATCTCCAGTTACTAATCATTTTTAAAGATTTTCAAAAAATTAAGTACTAAGAACTCTCTTTTCTAAGAGAAGCCTGAATAACAGGAATTCTATGCATTGTTACAAATT
>JAHWFO010009396.1:379159-404525 GCA_023313115.1 Rhysida immarginata | reverse complement strand
AATGAAATGCTCGCACGTTTAAACTTTATAAACTACTGCACTATATTTTTTCCACTGCTGGAAGAATTCATCCCTTCTTAATCACAGTTACCGTAAACGTTAGGAGAGAAAAATCATTGTTGCAAAGCATTGTCGAGAAAAATCTTGTAATCATTCCAAGGAGTTTTACCTGTGACGCAGATGTGATTTTCAATTTGAATATTTCACTTTACTTGCAGTTGGTTTAAATAAACAGTGGAACTTTCTTTGATTCTGTTTTATTGTTTCATATTCACGTTAAAACACAAAAACAATACAAATTCCTTCTCTCTACAAGGATGCAGATGCACAACAGTTATTAAAATTACTAACATGAATATTTGAGGCAGACTAGGCGTACACGTAAAAAACTGCAAACTCAAAATAATTTGTACGTTGTCTATTATAAAGGTACTAGCAGAGGCACCCGGCGTTGACCGGGATAATTATCTTGTAGGTAAACAGAACAATCTCAAAAAATTAAATTATAACTCCTAATTCGTTAAATAATACCTCAATCAGTACAACACAGAGCAAAGGGACTATCCATTCTAAGAAAAATAGGAAAAACAGAAATTACAGATGATATACTGGAACGTTATCTAATCACTTCCTGACTTGCCTCACCACTACGGAGCATCACCAGATACTTTAGACTCAAGTTTTTCTTGCTCTTGACGTAGACGTTCTTGCTCTATTTGAAACTCCCGTTGTTCAGATGTTTGAAATGCCCGTATAGCTTTTTCTGTTTTAATTACAGAATTTCTCTGGCCAATACTCGTTCTTTCTCTTTGTTTTCCAGGCACATAAATTTTTGCCGGTAGTCTGAACGTATGATAGGGAGCTCAAGGGAGACACTCGTGACTCCTTTGCCTCATCAATAGAAGCTGCTTTATTAAAGTTCTGTCATTGCATCATCATTTTATGCATATTATTAATAATTCTTGGAAACGAACGTCCGATCATCGCATTATCAACATCTCAGTTTCCAACATATACACATTCCCACAGAATATAGTCAAAATGTATTTTTATGAAATGTTTGGAACTATACTTCGTCCAACAAGAGAAAAACAGGGTGTGTTTCCGGTCTGATATCGACTACTCACTCATCCGCAATGCTTTGTGGGATCTCTCCTTCAGCGGCTGCACAAGTCAATTTGTAATGGCGACGCCCGTGCAACAACTCTTCAGCCAAACAAGGAAAAACTATTCACAGCCAGGTAGGGAGATTTGTGTGGAACGTATTTTGCTACTTTAAAGGAAAATAGTGTTTTAAAAGCTCATCTGCAACGAAAGTTTTTTTTTCTTGCGTTCGAACAACTGTTCAAGAAGGAAACGAAGCGTCTTCATGCGAAGCTACCACCCCCCTCTCCTCGCTTTTCGACTCATGGAAAGAAAAGGCCCAGGGAATCTCGAACAACGACATATATAAAATTGAGTTAAAAGATAATTTTATGAAGTGTACAATATTTTTAATTATAATTAAAGCAAATCAACTGAATAATATTAAAGCTTCTGCTGTAATATTATAAAGCGCTTCTTCAATGAGACATGAGACAGAAGTGATTAAGCGAAAGAGGCCCCCTTTCTCTGATTGGCTAATCTGAAACTTCCTGTGACACACCCTGTTTTTCTCTTGTTGGATGAACTATAATGTGCTACCAAATAAACTAGGTGATAACCCCGGCGTGACTCGGACTTTCTTTTCTAAGTCCATTTGCAATATCTTAGAAATAAACACAGAAAAACGCTTAGAATTAATATAGTAAAAATTCTTAACGTAAATACGAAAAAAATTTATAAAGGCTCAAAATGGATGGACCTCTCCAAGGACGCCACTGCTAGTCTAAATAATTTCTTAGCCACGTAATTTTACTTTAGATGTACACTTGATGTTGTTGCAATTCCCACTCTTCTCTCGATGTCTTGAAGCAAAACATGGCCATTCATCACTTTGTGTAGTCTAGCGGTCGCCTATTCTTCCATTTACTTGCTTACCAGTTGCTCAATACAGCACGGAGCTAAAGGAATGCTTCCTCTGTCGTGTTTCCACTCTCTCTCAATTGTCTGCTAACTCTGCATTATCTCCAGTTACTGATCATTCTTAAAGATTATCAAGAAATTGTTAAGTACTAAGAACTCTCTTTTCTAAGAAAAGCCTGAATAACAAGAATTCTATGCATTGTTACAAATTAAAACTTATCCATATTACATCATCATTTTATGTTCATTGTTATAATTCTTGGAAAGATTGCTTTAACATTACATCATCATTACAACATTACAAAAAAATTCGATTTACAGAGGTTTTCGAATTAAAGAGGTTCGAATTAAAGAGGTTCTACTGATTTCACCTCATCGTTGGTATAACAATGACCCTTCAGATACTCCTTCAGCTTTGGAAAAAAAATTGCAAGGCTGTACAACTGATATGGTAAAATCTCATGAAATTGGAGACGCCGCAATCCATTCTCTGTTTGTCGATTCGTGTGCGGACGAGCGTTGTCAGAGTGGAGAATTGCGTCTTTCTTGCGAGGAACTGCTTGTCTGTATATAGAAGATTAGCAAAGGTTCCCAGCGTTGCCCGGGATAATTACACTTGTAGATAAAGAGAACAGTCTCAAAAAATGAAATTATAACTCCCAGTTGGTTAAATAATAACTCAATCAATACAACATAGAGCAAAGGGACTATCTATTCTAAGAAAAAATCGAAAAACAGGAAGTCTAGGTGATATACCGGGACTTTATCTAAACTCTTCTTCACTTGCCTCACCACTGCGGAGCATCACCAGATACTTTAGACTCAAGTTTTTTTGCCCTTGACGTAGAAGCTCTTATATTCTCTTGCTCTATTCGAATCTGCCGTTGTTCAGATGTTTCAAATGCCAGTATAGCTTTTTCTGTTTTAATTGCAGAGTTTATTTGACCAATACTCGTTTTTTCTCTTTCCTTTCCAGACACATAAATTTTTGCCAGTCGTCTGGACGTTTGATAGGGAGCTCAAGGGAGACACGCGTGACTCCTTTGCCTCATCAATAGACGCTGCCTTATTACTGTTCTGTCACTGCATCAGTTTATTCGTTATCAATAATTCTTGAAAACGACCGTTCAGTGATCGCATTATCAGCATATCAGTTCCAAAATTTACACATTCCCACAGAATATAGTCAAAATGATTTTTATGGAAGTGAAATGTTTGGATCTGCTGTGCTACGAAATAAGCTAAGTGATAACCCCGGCGTGACTCGAACTTTATATACAAGATTGTACGTTTGTTATAAGTCCACCACCTACGTTCAATATCAGAGGAAAATGGTTACGTCCAGAAGGTATGTACCAGTATCAGAGGTGGGGGAATATAGGAAGGGTGTCAAAGGGAAGCAGAAAACAGTGCAACTGTTGGAGTCATGGTGAAACGTAGCGATTTATCCGATCTCCAAAAGTGCATGATTATCGGCTTCCGAGTCAAGGACGGCAGTATTTCCGAAACTGCTATTTTTGTGAACTGTTCGCGTGCCGCCGTGGTGAAAGTGTACCGTGCATGGCAGAATGGCAATACCCAAAATCAGCAGAAATTTTATAGTTTTGGCACTGACCTCTCGGATTTGTCCCTAGGGAGTAGGCAATGAATGCCAAATATTATTAATTTTTTTTTTCATTTTTATGGAAGTTAGGGACATTTAAAATTTTCGAAATTTGAGTGGGGGCCTTATCTATGAAGTACTGTAACTTTGATTATATTTTACTTAGAAAGACATATGATTTGTGACATATGAAAGCTCTTTAACTGTGGATTCTATATGAAAATTTTAAAATTATATTACGCATGCGCAAGTATTTGAATTTAATAAAAATATTTTATTTATGCAAATTTCTCAAAAGCTGGGTATTTTTTTTACGTTAAAAAATTATTAATATCTTACACATACTTTCATAAAAACAATACAAAAAATTCAAAACTGCGTTTTGCTCCATTTTGAAGATATTAATTTTTAAAATTCGAGTTCCAAGCCACAATACATCCGTTTGTATGTTACGGTTCTTCAGATGGACAAGGCATCCTAAGAAATATAAATTTTGTGTTAATATCCGATTGTCTTAAGCATTCTACAGCTGTTTTTTTATTTTTTTCAATGTGAATTCATTAAGTTTTTTAAAAGGAAATTCAATAAATGTAGGGAAGATACGAGGGTTGATAGAAAAGTGATGCCTCCATGGCTGTAACTTTTATATTTTTTAATCGATTTTCAAAATTCTTTTGTATCTGATACTTACATTTGTCCTCTATGTAATGCACTATTCACTTTTCGACATTATCCCCATCCCTTTCTACGCACTGCACCAACGTGTGACCACTCGGGTGAACCCGTTGGAGAGGAAGTCCGGGGTTGTTGTCGATACCAGGATTGAATGGCAGCTTTGGACCATCTCCTGCAGCACGATAACGCTGACCCGCAAACCGTCGCCACACACTAGAGATGTTGCAGCGCCTACAGTTCAAAGATGAAAAACTGCAGTTCAGAGATGAAAGATTCTGCACCTTGCGACTTTCACCACTTCCCAAAGAAGAAAAAGCACCTTAAGAGACATTCAATCCCTGACGACGAGATAAAAGAGCAGTTGCACGTTGTGATAAACTCTGCTCAATATGGCAGGTGAGATTTGCTGAACTGCAGTTGTGATTTCCTCCTTCAGCTTAGGCAAAATGTGCAGATTTTCTGCATACACTTTACCTTTCAAGGCCTTCCAAAGGAAGAAATCGAGAGGTGTGTGGTCCGGCGAGCGTGCAGGTCAGATGCCACGCGAGATGAGTCGATCAGCAAAGACGTCCTGCAGAAAGTGCATTGATGTGTGTGCTGTACACGTTTCCAAGCACTACTGAACGCTAACGTTTAAATCACCCTGTATCAGGAAGCCTGTATCAACTTCAGCTGTCTCTGCAATTCATTTCGTCCTTCAGGGTAACTCAGAAGTGACTGACTCTGAGGAAGTGTAAAGTAAATATACTTTCTTTAACACTAACAATTCGACATCATAATGCAAATTATATTTTCGTACTAAATTATCTTATTATTCAACAGGTCCTCAATATTTTTCTGACTTCGGAAAAAACAAATCAGAATTTCTAAGAAACATTTTTCCTATTGATATAATTATTATTGTAATGCTACTATTGATTTTATTTTTTCTTGTAATTATAATTAATAATACTATTTATATAAATAAAAAAACGTAAATAAATGAATTTTCCCAAGGTTATACACTCTCTCTTACCTGTACGAGTATTCACGTTCCTACTACCTGACTCCCGCTGCTTGGAACTCAAGTTTTAAAAATTGAAATCTTCAAAATGGAGCAAAACACAGTTTTGATTTTTTTTGGATTTTTTTTTATGAAAGTATGCGTAAGACGTTAATAATTTTTTAACGAAAAAAAATTACCCACCTTTTGAGAAATTTGCATAAATAAAATATTTTATTAAATTCAAATATTTGCGCATGCGTAATATAATTTTAAAATTTTCATATAAAATCTACAGTTAAAGAGCTTTCGTATGTCACCAATCACAACTTTCTTAAGTAAAATACAACCGAAGTTACAGTACTTCATAGATAAGGCCCCCACTCAAATTTCGAAAAGTTTAAATGTCCGTAACTTCCATAAAAATGAAAAAAATTAACAATATTTGGCATTCATTACCAACTCCCTAGGGAAATTGTATATACCAAAGATTTTTCGATAGCAAAATATTTACCTGATGCTTGGTAGGCTTATCTCCAGTTATAATATCATTTATTATTTAATGTAGATACCAAGTTTCATTAAAATCCGAGAGGTCAGTGCCAATGCCAGGCTGAACTGACGTGGAATGACCGATATAGCTTTAGTTAAAGCTCATAATAAGAGGTGATTGAGTACTCTTTGGGATCATTTTCTTGGACGTAGCATTTCAAAAATCGAAAAGAATATCATATTCACCTTGTGCCCGTCATTCCCGTTTGAATGACATATTACATCCCTTATATTGCCAATAAAAAATTTAATTGGGAGTTTGGGTTTAATAGTCATGTGATTGTTACACAGATTTCAATGACAAACTAATCAGGTGAGCTCAGGAAGGGCCTCTATCGAATAGCGAAAGCAGAATTTGAAAAAGTTAAAGCATTCTCGATTAATCGTCGGACATACAGACAGACAGACAAACAGACACAAAAATATAGCATATAATAAGTGAACTAGAAATAAGTAAAACTATAGTAATAGACAGACAGACACACACCGCCTTTCATCATATAATAAGTAAACTACGAGCTCGTATACTAACCGTTGTCTCATCTTTATGGATCGAGCCTAATCAGAATTTATTATACGAGGGCGAGTCAAATGAGAAGAACAGCGTTTAGTTATCCGATTTTTGAGTAGTGAAGGTGTGAAACCTATTGCAATGATGTGGAGGGCTAAACCATGACTAATGTCTAACAATTCTACAATTTTATCAATCGTTACTCGCGATTTTCCAACATTAAGACTTCAACTGTTGCAATGTTCTCTGGCGTCACAAGTCTTTGTGCCTGACCAATACCGCCTAGAGAGAAAGCCTGCTCACGGAAAAATCATACATTGTTCCATCACCTACGGTAGGGACAATTTCGGGCTTATTATTGGTAGAAATATGGTTAACAATACCTTACCGTAGGTGATGTAACAATGTATGACGTTTTCGCGCTCAGGCTTTGAGTAGAGGTGGCCTGACCCGGGCGAGGGGCGTCTGATATTACTGTCACATCATTTGTGAACTTCTCACTCCATTTATAAAATTGCCGCCGTAACAAAAGTGCATCAACAGTTTTAATTGGCGCGGCCATCTTTAAACTGCTGATGTAACGTTGTTTGCTTATCTCTACTTTCCTGACACCAACCGGGTATTTCTACAACTGATTTTTAGCGGATCTGTAGAATTACACCACTGTGGGGCGAAATTTGGTTTTTTTATTAACAATTTTGCGGTTTTCATTTGACGCACCCTCGTATGTTTTAATTCAGCTAGGATTAAAAATTGGCAGGAAAAGAAATCCACCTTACCTATATCGTAGATGAACAGAGAGCTCGGTTAATACATCAAAAAGAAATTCTTTGGTTTGGAAGTTTCCTTCTGAATCATTATACATATAAGTATGAGGTATCTAAAAAAAAAAGATACAGGGTAGAAAATTTCAGTAACTTTGCTCTAAATAATATGATTAAATTTATATCACACAATGTTAAATATTTTAGAGGAAATAATATACTTCCATCTCTATTTCCAGAATAGCATCAGTATATTCTATGGATAATAATATCTGTCTAAAAAACATTCTAACTTTGATAGCTTAATATGGAAAATCACATTTTCCAAAAAAGCATAAAATTATTGATAAGTTTGATATTGTAATTTTAAAATAGCACAAATAAAAATTAGATACTACGGAAAATAATGCCTGTCTACAGAACATTCTAACTTGATAGATAACTATCACTACTGCTACTTCCAAAAAGGCAAGATAAGTTAAACACAAATAATAAATCAGAATAGCTATACCCAACAAATATCATCGCAAACTGCTTTATGAAGGTGGGATTGTAACAGGCCTAATTTTTTGACGACAGTGAGGAATCTATTGAGCCAGATTAAAAGGGGCTGACGAATGAAAATTCCTTCAAACTCAAAGAGAGTTGTTGGATTGTCTGACATTCTATTCAATCGAAAAATGGAAGGAAAATTTCTGCGACCTGGATTCGAACCAGAAACTTCGACTATCATGGTCGACGTCTCTACCGATTGGGCTATCATTTTTTTCTTCCATTTTTCGATAGAAAAATCATTACATCAAGTTTGGAGGTCCATGTCCAGTATATATTTAATTATTTATCTGTGAGTTCATCAAACATCAATTATTTATCTGTGAGGCCCGTCCGCTGTCCGAAATGGGTTTTAGCCCCTCGTTGGATGTACTCTAGATAGACCCTTGCAATGGTTTTGCGGAAAAATTGCAGGGTGCTGGTTACATCTGATATTGAGGCACCCATCGGTCTGGCACCAACAATCATCCCCGTTCAAATGCGGATTGCTCTCAGCGTTCTGCCATTTTTGCAGCTAGTTTTGCTTACAATGATTGTGTGATGTCACGGAGTTCTGTGCACCTGCATTTCCAGAATGGAAGCAGCGGGATCTGTTTCACTACGGACAGGTAACCTGATTGGTGGGGTGTGTCATGACTTTTGGTGAGTGAGTGTACGAGGTCTGTTCAAAAAATACGTAGACTGTTTGAATTGCGCGGGCCCTGTTGGTCCCAATCAAAATCGCTTGGTGTCGCCATCTTCTGACAGATCCACTGATTACAAGGCAGTTTTTTGATTGAAAATATCAGTATTGGTTGATTAGCTACGCGGTTGTTTGTGAAGTGTGTTATTTTCGTTTGGCGGATTTTTAGAATGAGTGGCTTGAACGAGCAAAGAGTTGCTGTGAAATTTTGTGTTAAACTCGGAAAAACTGCCACTGAAACTTTTGATATGCTCAAGACGGCTTACGGTGATGTTACTATGAAGCGTGCGACATGTTTTAAGTGGCATGCACGTTATAAAGATGGTCGTCAGTCAACTGCAGACGATGAGCGTCCTGGACGTCCTTCCACGTCAACTGACGACGCACACGTGGACAAAATCAACTCCCTGGTTCGGGCAAATCGACGTCTGACCATCAGAGAGCTTGCTGAAGAGTGTGGGATAGCAGTTGGATCATGTCACGAGATTTTGACCGAAAAATTGAAGATGCACCGCGGTGCTGCGAAGTTTGTTCCACGCCTGATGACGGACGACCAAAAAGCCCATCGCGTCCAGGTTTGTCAGGAATTGCTTGAACGCTCAGAAGATGAAAACTTCTTGTCGAAGATCATAACAGGTGATGAATCTTGGGTGTACGGTTATGATATCGAAACAAAGGTTCAATCATCCCAGTGGGTGGGTGAAACATCTCCCAGACCAGAAAAAGCTCGCCAAGTTCGTTCCAATGTGAAAGTGATGTTGATAGTTTTTTTTGATGCTCAGGGCGTATTCCACCACGAGTACCTCCCCCAAGGCTCCACAGTGAACCAGATTTACTACATCGAAGTTCTCAAACGTCTGCGGGATGCTATCCGGCGGAAAAGGCCAGAAATGTGGACGAGTGGTGACTGGTTGTTTCATCACGACAACGCTCCAGCCCATTCAGCCCTCAGAACTCGAGAGTTTTTGGCCATACACTCGATCACTGTTCTTCCTCACCCACCCTACTCACCTGACCTCGCTCCTTGTGACTTCTTCTTGTTTCCCAAACTCAAAAGACCTTTGAAAGGAAGGAGATTTGAGACGATTCCCGACATAAAGGCAAATGCGACGAAGGTGCTGAAGGACATCACAAAAGAAGCGTTCCAGGACTGTTTCCAAAAGTGGAAACACCGTTGGGATAAGTGTGTGCGTCGGGGAGGAGAGTACTTTGAAGGGAACCCAGATGTGTAACTTCTGAATAAAGTATATTTTGTTTTATGACGTCAGTCTACGTATTTTTTGAACAGACCTCGTATATACAGTATACGGCCAAAAGTATCCTGACACCTCCTGTTATAGAATCGGAGACATACTGAGAAAGTATGGGCCCACCTTTTTCATCAATCACAACCTGCACACACATGGGAAGATTTTCCACCAGGTTTTGACAGATGATCACAGGAATTGCTCTCCAGGCGTGTATGAGTCTGCAGTGAGTCGGGATACGGAAGATAAACGATTTGGCTGGGCACGTAATCTACATTTAATTAATCCTAGAGATGTTCGTTGCAGTTTAGATCGGGACTCTGTGAAGGGCAGTTCAGTTTCAGAATACCCATGTCAATAAACCAAGGCCGCACCAGCTTCGATGTGTGGACAGGACACCCTGTTACCCTGTTCTCCGAATTATTTCCAGAGTTGAAAGTGTAGCGTTGACCCGAATATTAAGATTCAATGCAGAGTTCATTTTCCACCCTCAGAAACTAAGGAGTCCACGAAAACTGTACCCACGCTATCATGCCTCCCCCATCAAATTTGACAGTTGACCTAATGTGGTTGGAAATGAAGAGTTTACCAGGTAAACGCAAAACCAGACATTTCCATCAGACCAGATCATGAAGCGAGATTCATTAGTCCAAACACGTTTTTCCATTGTGCGACAGTCCAACGGCGATGAACTTTGCACTACTGCAACTCGGCATTGCTGTTGGCGATGTTCGGCTTGTGAGCGGCCGCACATCCGTGGAAATTCATGTTTCTTAGCTCTCGATGAACATTCCTGCTAGTAGCACCGACACCCGGCACATGTTGAAATTCGCCGATGATAACTGCCACCGGGGTTTGACGAAAAAATTTGAAAATGGCATCCGATGATGATTTTCAAGGTTTGACGACTGTGATCAGTAAAGTTTTTCGGCTATCACATCGTCCTGTTGCACTTTCATTTCCTCGACGTTTCCATTTTAAAATAACACCACTTACAACTGATATTAGCTCCTGTAGCAATCACATCACTTACAGTTGATTTCGCCTCCTGTAGCAATAACTCCACTTACATTTGATTTCGCCTACTGTAGCAATGACTCCACTTACAGTTGATTTCAGTTCCTGTAGCAATGCGGATATTTTACGAACAGATTGTTACAGCAGTGGCATCCGTTGATCGTGCTACATTCGAAGCCAATGAGCTCTGCTGGCATAATCATTGTCTGTCTATCTCACGTATATGATTTCCCAGTCCTCCTCCACCAGTGCTTTTATATCGTTTTATGACGTAATAGACCACGTGAATATCTAGCTGTATTTCGGAGGAAGAGTGTCTGGTTACTTTTGGCGATATAGGGTAGTTCTGTGAACAGTGCTATTACGAAAATCATATGCCTTCATGTAAACCAAATTCAATAACCAATTACATTTATTTTTCTGAATTAAACGAATGACGAAATTTTGTTACCTGATTCATACAGAAAGAGGATAATAAGACAAAAAAAAATTACGATTGATTAGCTATCAATAAATTCTGTCATATCTCTGGGTCAAACTCCACTATCCCATTATCCAGCATCATGCGTCGACAATGTTTGGCTGTCACTCGATGACGCTCTTCTGCAAATGCTGCCGGCCGACCACATGTGGCAGACTCATAAATCCAATTGAATCTGGCTCTATGTTCTGCGCCCGCCGCTTTTCGTATCATCATGGCGCCCTGTCACAGAAATCTTGGACAGCCCTGCTCTAGAGCGAGCAATCTATACGATAAAAATTGTTGAGATCACTAGAAACTCAAGAATAAGATAGCCTCTGGAATGGATGCCATTACGGAGGAGTCTTAGGATCTGTTTTAACCTGAGGAGACAGCGACGACAAGCTCTGGCTTCATTGATCCCAATTTTCCCGAAGAATCGGTGGATTTGGATTTCAGAAACAACCATGAAGATAGGGTAGAAGGCAGTCCATGAAGATGGCGTTCCCTGAATTGAAATAAAGATCCTATGTCTAGTATACACTGTCCAGTCGCATTAATGTGACCACTGTCAGTAGCCAGAAAAATCACCTTTCGCGGCGCGGACAGGCAGGAAGAGTCATTAAGGTTTTGGAAGGTATTGACAGGGATGTGAAGCTATGCCGACTCCAGTTCTGTGGCGAGCTGCCTAGGTTGCGCGGTAGAGGATCCATGGCGCGAAGAATCCGATCCACGTGGTCCCACAGATAGTCTATGGGGTTTAAATCCAGGGGTTTGGGAGCCAGGGGAGTTTCGCTGTATGGCACTCGCATTGTCCTGATGGAAGATGCCAGCGTGCTGAGGAAACACATCTGCATGTAGGGTTAGACATGGTCCGAAAGAACAGGTGTGTATTTCCATTGATCTATGAGTGCACCTAGGGAATGCCATGAAAACATTCCCCAGATCATAACGCTGTCTCCTCCAGCCTGGATCCATGTGGCAAGTGTTGCAGGGTGTTTGTTTTCTGACGCTGAACGCCGTCCACGCCATCGCCTATCTGTCTGATGGAGCATAAACCGTGATTCATCGGAGAATGCCACCTTTTGCCACTTTATTGCTATCCAGTTGTGGTACTGGCGTGCAAATGTCAGTCTTTGTCGCCGGTGAACTGCCGTCACCATTGGTGCTCGAACCAACCGTCTGCTGTGGAGCCCCATACGCAGCAGCTCATTGAACTGTCATTGAGGATACGCGTTTGGTAGCCCCTTGGTTCATCTGGGAGTTCAGTTTGTCCACGGTTGCACGTCTGTTCGCTTGCACGCATCTCCGTAGCTGTCGTTCACAACTGCCATCTATAGGCCGTAGTGCGCCACACTTGGCACGTCCCTGATTTTGGGTATTTCCATTCTACCATCCACAGTACACTTTCACCATGGTGGCACGCGAACAGTTCAGAAAGTTAGCCGTTTCGGAAATACTGCCGCCCTTGGTTTGGAAGCTGATGATTATGCCCTTCTGGAGGTCGGATATATTGCTATGTTTCGCCATGATTCCAACAATTGCAATGTTTTTCGCTTCCCTCTGACACACTTCCTATGTCCCCCACCTCTGATACTGGTACGTACCTTCTGGACGTAACCATTTTCCGCTGATGTTGAACGTAGGGGGTAGTCGCATTAATGTGACTGGACACTGTATAAACGTACATAAACCACCTATAAGGTGGTATTGTGATATTTAGTGATACGGCAACTATAGGGCAGGTAGTTCAATATATCCAATTTGTAAGACAACTTTCTTTTCTCGTTATTGCCTTTTCAAAGTACGTTTCTCTGTGCGTTCTGACGCGGCAAAATGTTTGATAAGGAGGCTTCATCTCTCGGACTTTCCAAATTTGACAAAAAAATTCTACAAGTAGTTTTTTATCCAATTAAATGCACATGCAAAGCAATTAGATGGACTTCTCAAAATATTCCGAGGAAAAAATTCATAAATTTTCTGACCAATGTATGCAGTTTAAATAAGAGTCCTACTTTACAATTCGGATATTTATAAACTGAGCACATTGAAAAAAAATTATGAATTTTTTTCCGGAAATTTTTGAGAGGTGCATCGAATGGCTTTACATGTGCATTCAATTGGGTGAAAGTTAATTTTTCTATCGAAAAGTGGAAGGAAAAATTCTGCACCTGGGTTCGAATCAGGAACCTCGACTATCATGGCCGATGCCTCTACCTGTTGGGATATCGCAGACACCCGGACAGCCATGCCGTCACAAGGTGTCTTAAAGACAACCAAGTTGTCAAAGGTTGAAAACCCAATGGGAGGCGGGCACCCGGCTCTCAGATCGAGAATTTCTGCTATCCAAACCATCAGAAACTTGTGACAGCATGTCTGTCCGGGTGTCTCCGATAACCCAACTGGTAGAGGCATCGGCCATGATAGTCGAAATTCCTGGTTCGAACTCAGGTCGCAGAATTTTTCCTTCCATTTATCGATAAAAAAATTAATACATCATGTTTGGAAGTTATCTCCAGTCTATATTTATTTATTTACTTGTGGGTGAAAGTTACTCGTAAAACTTTTTTTTATCAAATTCGGTGAGTCAAAGTACGTGCACTCCCTCTGTGAGAAATAGCACGGAGACTACCATGGATCCGGGGATGTCACTGACATCATGTCAGCGAATGCATTATCGGCAAGAAACAATTCTAGTCTTCAAGATATGTTGGGTCCTAGATGGAAGGTTAACCCAAGATGGTCCCTTTGGGGAGAATTCCATAAGTCGAATAATGCATTCTACTGGCACAATTGATACACATGCCCAGATGAAAAGATATTATCATGTGGGTGGCAATTAAAATCACTGGCAATCATCAGAGTCAAGGAAGAACATAGGAAGGAAACTGACAATGTCACTAAAGAATGTTAATTTCTCTACATGATCACACAGGGTGTACTTATTGAGCACACGGTTGAAATGTCCACGATATCATCCTGCAGCCGTTGTCACAAATAGGATGAATGGTTAAGGGTGAAGGTGGCTACCCCTTGGCCATGAGGGGAAGATGAAATAAAGAAGAACCGGTCTTTGAGGTAGAGACATTTGCCGACAGAGCAAGCTTTACTTCCTGCAGAGGAAGAATGACCAGCGCATGAAAGGCAAATAAAAGTTGAAAGCACCGTCTCCTTGAAATGATAACCGAGGGTTACAACGTTTAATAAAATGATTCTAATGCTAGTGACATGGAAGCGATTCGAGCTGACATCGTCCCGATAGAGCAGGAATGAGAGACACAGAAGTTTTATGTGGGATTGAAGGGCCTCTAAGATCTCTGCCGCTCTCAAGTAATGCAGATAATATTTTGTTGGATTTGCTTTCTGTGCTTTTTACAAAGACTACTGGTCTTCAAATGGCCTTCCCGCTGGTCTTGGGGAAACTTGTCACGCTGGCTGGAGGCGCCATCAAGGCCTTTAGAGGAGACGATGGGCAAGTAGCACTCGGACGAGGGGATGAGTACGATGAGGGTGGCAGAGGTGAAAACTCTTCCTTAAAGATACTCAGCTCAGATACCTTTCTCGTCCGCAGAACTGATAGGCTCATCTATAGGGATATATTCCGAAGACACTGGTGATGCATTTGGCATCTACAGGTGCAGAGGTGGCATCCTGCAGCTTTGAAGATGCGACGGGTTTTGACAACATAGGCGGTGATTGAAGTGCCAATGACGGATAAAAAGCAGCAAAAACCACTTTATGGGCAGCGGTGGTTTTGCCCAGTATACGACCTTAATTCGCGCATTTCTTCAAGAGAGGGGAATCTCTCTTCGCATCAGTACCTTTGGCTGTACCAGCAGTATTTTATCAACCATTTATATGTCACAAAGATTTGCTCTCTGTGCATATAAGGAAATCAGAAATTTCTCTCTCGAGGCGCATGCCGAAGACAGGATCTCCGTTTAGCAGAATGAGGGTGTCGGGGTGGTCTGACTTGAACCTGCAAAGCTTCGGATGTATACTTTTCAAAGAAAACGTGTGTAAGACGGCATTGTAAAAGAGGATGGTGATGTTGGTCACTTTCACAAAGTCCATATCTACGAGGTGATACCCAAAGTTTCCGAGAATTTTTTTTGTATAAATCAGAAAACTTACTTTACACCCCAATTTCCGCTGAATGGAGTACATGTTTATCCCAGTGGAGAAAGGGGGAGTGGGATTACCCGACCTTTGACGGTATGTTATTGCAGCCAGAATGGCCGCTTTGATTCGTGTGTTTTTCCTCCCTCCTCCAATATGGCCTAACTTTGTATTTATGCATCTGCGTTTATTTCTAAAAGTGAACAGGTTACCGTTCCCGTCTACGTTGCCAGTGATGATAGATCTTAAAACACCGGACTTTTATGTAATATATCAAAAGACTTTGGTAAATTTTATTCCCGGACTTAGACTTTTAAACCCATAAGACTGGGGCAATCATGGTTTTTCCAGCAACCCAACCAGGATGTGACTACTGACATCGTTTGGTTGCGTCCTGATTATCCGTGGTTAAGCCTGGTGAAGATAATCAAAACAATAGCCTCTGAAAGATCGGTTGTGAATATCCAATGGCGGTTGCTGCACCACGGATTTATCACTCTGCAGCGTGTCCATCAATGGAGAATGGTCGGATCTGCTGGTTGCCTAGCTTGTGGATTATCAGAATCAATTAGTCTTGTGTTTTATGAGTGCTCATTCACAAAAACCATCTGGGATTGCTAAAACAGCATTTTCGTCTTGGAAAATACCCGTGTGTGAGATTTTTGATGTATGACTCCACCGGCGCCGTGATCAAGCTCGATCTAGCTGTTTCCATCGCCTTTTTAAACTATAAGCTAGGAACAGAAGATTCCAAGGCATAATTCCATCAAGTGCTGAGGTATGGAGAAGTGGAGCGCATTATCTCAGGTTCTTCCTCCAACTGGAATGGCTAAAGCTAGGTCCAGCTACATTCAAGAAAAGCTATTCATCATCGAAGTGCTTATGTACTGTCATCGGGGGAGGCCGTTATAAATACTCATTCAATTCCACCTTCCCGATGGACTTTAGTTGGCCAGCCAGTGGGCGAACGGGCCTCCTTTGAAGGCGTATAATTAAGGCATGTGCGTTAAATACCCTGCATGTTATTAGTATGTAAGGGTGTTCACATGGGCAATGACATTAGCCCTAGCTCTAACAACAGCAGTGATTTCGGAACAGTTGGATGCTGGTGAAGACTCAGGATGATCGAGTAGGAAGAGAGCATTTCCAGAGCAACAGAGCAACTGAAATGAAGGCCCAAGACTTTAGAGGAAAATCAAAGTTCTCAAGCTCGTTGGAAACCAGGAAAGCAGCCGATACGACCTCAACTGTTAGAAGAGGAGGCTCATCGTCATTCTTCCGACCATATTTGGGATTCCCGCCTGTTGCATTCGACATTCACTCCTTAACGTGGCCCCATCAACAAAGGGAGTGTGAAGTCAGAGGTTAAACACACTCCATCTAATCTTCACTTCGAACGACTGCGAAACAGCTGCCCAGGAGGATTCAACATTCGCCCTAACCCACATGCACAGCAACGAGGAATTTCATCGCAGTCCCGCCGGCGAATAAGTGAGATTAAAATTTCGGAGTTATTACATAATTCACGTACTCTTAAATATACTCCTTTAGAAGCCGAGCCAGGATTCACGAGTCGTGTGGTAGTGGCCAGCAACGAGTTCACCCAGCGAGACAGGTGCCTCGTTCATTAACTGCAGTGGAGTGGGGGAGGTGGTTTAGTGGCAGACCTGGTGGAGACCACGTAAATATATATCTTTTACTGCGTAAGAATTTTTGCTAAAGTTGTTGTAATTTTGTGTTCCGTTCATGGTAAAGAGTCATACGCAAGTGACAGATACATGGGGAATGATGGATAAAGAGGAACCGGAACGAATGGCTGAGATGCTTAGTAACAAGAAAGTAGTCAGAAGATAGAGAAATTGGCAGCAAAGAAGAGAAATCTTCAGGTGGTGAGCACAATAGTTTTTAAAAATAGGGCAAGGAGACTTAAAGATCTGGTTAAAGAAAGAACATTTTAACAAGGAAAGTATTAAAGAGTATAGAAGACTACAATAGAAGTTATATGCAATTAATATCGTGAGAGAGTGGAAAGGAAAGGATAGAATTAATGCATATCTAAACAGTCTCTCTAAAGATATTCAAGTGGAGTTAAAATGTAGATAAGGGGCAAAGTTAAAATAGGTTATGAAGCAGACGGAAAAATTATTAAGTAAAGACGTAAATTAGTGAAGTTTCGGACTGTATAGCCTCTAAGAATAATAAGACGGGCACAGTAATAAATGATAAAGAAGTTAATTACGAGCAAGAGTTAACAAGTAGTACTCAAGCTAAACATAAGAAACGCAAAAAGAAAGAAAAAGGAGTACAAATGAATAATAAAGAAGTAAGTAAAAACTAATTGTAAGAGAATTAGTAAAGAAGAAAAGACTCCTTATTAGACTCAAGAACGAGTGAATTAAGTAAAAAATAAGAAGAGTTTAGCTAAGGACATGTTAACGGAAGAAACTGGAAAAATATTAGAATGTGAATTTTCAGCGGGGGAAAATTCGGATATAGTACATAATCCAGAGGCTCGTAAAACTGAGAAAATTGAAGAGGATAATGTTAGCAAGAAACTAGATTTAAATGTAGCGTCTAAGGAAGATTTAATGAGAAAAATTTAGTGTTATATAGAAATCATTAAAGAAAGCAAGTTAAGAAATTTTTACAAGCAGTCAGTAGCTATGTCAGTTGCAAATGCAATGGAATATATGGACGATAACATGCTTCGGGAATGTTTGAAGAAGTAGTGCAGTCTATCCCAATTAGGCAAGTGCAAACTGGGGACTTTTCAGCCAATTTGGAGAATATTGTTAAAAGTGTAGCCCTAAGAAAAGTCAAGACAATAGTGAAGATAAGTAGACATGAAGTTAACGAACTTAAGCATATGAATAAGCTAGCATTACAAGAGTTTCAGAACGTGATAATATTGAAGAAGGATAAATATTTAAGAATCCCGTAGGTAAGAATATGTTAGCGAATATTCGAGAAATAAAGCTTGAAAAATATGAAAGTGAGCAGAACGAAGATATTCTCAAGAAAACAAAGGTATTAGGCTTCCAAATCATATTGCAAGGAGGGAAGGTAATATAATCTAAAAAGATGCATCTATGTATGGTAGGAGTGAGATGATAGATCGGTACAAAAGAATAATTAACGAGAGCAGACTAGAAAATAAACGGAAGTTCGTAGTGGCCCTAGAAAAACAGTTGAATGGGGAATGGTGGATAAAGAAATGTATTACGAATACTTAGAGAAGGAAGCAGAAGAAATGCAAAGGAAGACTTTAAGCAAACATTCGGCGATAGTAATGGAATTTAAAGGAAGTTTCTCATATAAAGTTATGACGGCTTATAAAGAGAAGAACGTCACTATTTAGAAAAGAAAAGTAAATTTGAGCGATATAGAAATTAAAGAAATAAGAATGTTAGGAGATTTGGATCTGTGTAAAAGGAGGGCAGATGACATCTCAGAATTAAAAGAGAAAAGAGTATTTCAGCAAGTCGGATGATAGAAGAAAGCCCGAGTATGCAGACAAGTACATATACATATACTACATAAGAAGGCAATAAATAGCATAGTCGAGAATTATCAAATGGAAAAAGAAGCTGAAAGTAAAAGTGAAAGAAAATTTAAAATTAATAATGAAAGTAGTGAAGAAAGTCAAATAGATAACAGTGAAGATAAAGAAGCACTGTTGAAAGAAATCTTAGAATTATGGTAACAGAAGCAAAATTAGAGAAGCTGTGGGAATACCAGGAAGTAATTGTAAACAACAGCAAATTCTTCAAGGAGGTTTCAGAAAGAGATACTGTAATCCGAAGAGGAGAAAAAGAAGGAAAAGATAAGGTTATTGGAAAGGATCTAGAAGAAAGTATAAATTTGCAAAAACTTAAGAAGCAAACGATTAACAGAAAAAAGGAAATAGTACGAAAATATAAGACAAGATATTTTATGGAGAAAAACATCGAAGAAATCGAGATAATAATAAAATCTTGTAAACATTCCAAGGAGGAGCTTTAGCAGTGAAGCAGAAATGCATTCATGCGTTTATTAAAAAGAAATTGATCCCCCCCCCTCCCGCCTCCCGAGTAGGATAATGCAAGTCATCTATTTTTACCCCTTTATCTGCATTTTTTACCTCTGTTAATTTATTGATTTTCTCGAACATAATATGTAAAAAAAAATGTAAAAAATCTCGTATCTTCTTTCCTTTCTCATCATTTCGCGAACGTATAATATATCACATGCCATATGTTGCCATAGTTCTAAGGACCAAGTGACTGCCACCCCCGTAAATCCGATCCCACTGGAACAATTGGGCCTAAACTTCATAGTAATGTAGATCTTGCCTAGAGGAATCTTTACTTACCTAAATAGCACATAGATATGTTGCCCTCTCTGAATCCCACCCTCGTAATTCCGACCCCCGTATGCAAATCAAAACCAAGCTAAACAGTGCAGATGGACATGCCCATAGTAAGCTACATTCCGAATTTCAACCTTCTACCTCAAAAAAAAAATTGACTGACATTATAAAACCAATAAGTAGCTCCATTCTTATTCTACTTCCGAGGGTCAATCAAATGAAAACCTGAAATATTTTTTTAAGCTCCTTTATTACAGACAGAGTTGGTAGACTATTTTTCAATGTAATCCCCATCTTTTCGATGCATTCCGCCAACGAGTCGGGAAGGCATGGATACTTCGGGGGAAAAAAATCTTCATTTAATGGAGATATTGCTTATAGGAATCTGCATACAGAATTTCACTCCTTTAATTGCATAAATACACCTAGACCTTTTGGTTCCCTTTAATTTTCACACCCAAAACTCCGACCTTAGTGGGCTAATCAAAACCAAACTAAATCGTGAAGGAGCACATGCAAATAGCAAGCTACATTCCGAATTTCAACCTTCTACCTCAAAAAACGTAGAAAAGATGAAGGGTGATTCAAATCGCGTGTAAAATAAAACCGATAAGTAGCTCCATTTTTCTGCTACTTAATAATAAGCTTATAGATTATGAGCACTTGAGCAATCGTGCGTCGACAAAGCGATTTCACGTGCGCGCGGCAATGTCAATAATGCTTAAAACATGAACAGAAAGTGACAATATATTCCTTCTTGACAAATCGATTGTTATATGACACGCCAGTATCTTTGAATTCTTTACACTCACTGTTAGCACGTGAATTCGACTTGAAGGGGGCCACGAAAAATTCTGAAAAGTTGATACGGCCGAGCTGAGACTTTGATGGTCGCAGAAAGTTATCGTGCAAACGGCGGACGGCCGGACGGCCAGATAAGCGTACAGACCACGGGCGCATTGGTATAAGTAGCTTTTATGCTAAAGCTCCTAATAATCAGGAGAAAGGCTTTGAAGGCACTGCGGAAGTATTGAAAGCTTGGAAAAAGAAATAGACGTTACTTCGGCTCAAAAAGGAAGTAGTATTAATGAAAATACTTTTAAATTGGCAGGAAAGAAGAGAAAGCGGAAGAAAGAAAGACCGCGATCGCAAATAGACGATTTTCGACGTGAGTCTGGCAGTGAGATGATGTCAAGTCCTCGGAATAGAAGAATATTTAGAAGTCATGATTCCGAGGATTTATTATGGTTCCAGAGAAGAAAAATATCGACATCCCGATGGAACACCCCTTGCTGAAAGTAGAAGAGCCGAGAAAAGAGGAAGATAAGAAAGACAATTGGTGGACGCAGTGCGCAGGTGCGCCTCAGAATCCTCTTGGCCGAGATAAAAGGAAGAGGAAGAGAGCGAAAAAGGGGAAAGTGCCCTGTTCTCATCCGGTACAGCAGAGTGATTTTGTATCAGTTGGATTCTGGCAAAACGGACCCAGGACGAACGAGTAGGAAGAGAGCAGAGCATTTCCCGAGCAACGGAGCAACCGAAATGGAGGCACAAGACTTTGGAGGAACAATCAAAGTCCTCAAGCTCATTGGAAACCGGGAAAGCAACCAGTACGACCTCAACTGTTAGAAGAGGAGGCTCATCGCCGTTCTTCCGACCGGATTTGGGATTCCCGCCTGTCGCATTGGAAATTCACTCCTCAACGTGGCCTGACCAACAAAGGGAGTGTGAAGTCTGAGGTTCAACACACTCCATCTAATATTCACTTCGGACGACTGCGAAACAGCTGCTCAGGAGGGTTCAACCATCACCTTAATCTACATACGCAGCAACGAGGATTTTCATCGCAGTCCTGCCAGCGAATAAGTGACATTAAATTTCGGAGTTTTTACCTAATTCACGTTGTATTAAATATACTGCTTTAGAAGCCAAACTAGAATTCACGAGTCGTGTGGTAGCGGCCAGCAATGAGTTCACCCAGCGAGATAGGTGCCTCTTTCATTCTCCGCAAGGACATTAACAGGGGTTTGCACTTGACCCTGTGCCCAAAGGACCACGCTTTGGTAAAGTTACGGGTCCCTCAACGTCGAACAAGTCTTCTTCAGTTGCTCACTGCACAGCGACCCGAAACGAGAACACTTCATAAATTCCCGTGGAAGGCGAAAAGCAGCGAGGTCGTCTGTCCCCTGCATTCTTTAGCCGGTGTTCTTGCGGGGCGCACTGCTCAATGTCCGCGCTTGGCCCCAGTGGTAAACCTCAATGGTACCTAGTTTTAGTGTAATCTTAAACTAATTAAATCGTTTAATGAGGATAGTGCAGACGACAGCTTACCTTGTCCTGGAACCAACTCCGAACTCCATTTTGAATTAGATCACTTAAATGGAGAAATTGCATATGAACTGTACTGAGACTCTACAATTCAATTGTTCTTATTAATAATTATCAGTTATTCAATGTTTCCATTTCGATTTATTTATAGACTCTGATTAAGTTATTTTCAATTCACCCATCTCTTCATTACTCTGTCTTGAACACAATAAAATGTACATGATAAAAGATAAACAGAAACTAACTGTCACCTAATAAAGAGTCTGCGCAGTGAAAATTGAAATTAAATCTTATGAGACACAGAGTAATTAACATTAAAATTATAAGAAATTGTTTCAATTGTACGTAAGGAAACATACAATGTAAAGAACGGAGCGATAGGTCCAAGGATTTCCGTTAACACGCAAAAAATCACAAGAGAAATGAAATAATATGATATTAATTCTGCAGTTAAATGATATCAACTGTCATTCATTTGTTGGACCCTTATATTAAGGTTTTTAAAGAATTAACAAAAACAAATTGCATTACACAATGCTAATGGCTTGCACGAAACTACGCGTCCAAATAACCTTCAGTGTTGCCAACCAATCTTCTGCAAATAAAGATGGGCCTTCCTATGCAGCGAGATGACCCTGTTCTGAATTGAATGCACCTGTTGAGCACATGTGGGAAACCAGACCGCACCGCTGAAACTAGGAAAGCGGCGACGCTAGGCGTTTACATCCCTGAGCGATCCAACGGGAAAAGAAGAGAGGAAAAGAGTAATTAAATGCTTTGCGGACACGCAATATTTAGCCAAAGCTTGCTTGTAATTTTTATATACTTTGAGTAAATAGATAATTAAGCAAGTCACGGAAAATGTCACTCATCTAGCTTGTGCGATGCAAAACCAGCACATTTTACTATGACCATAAAACCTTAGTGATAAAGCACAGAGAATGAGCGGGAGTTTCTGGGAGGTAAGTGAGATACTGACAGACTCAGAAAAATTAGCTAAGAATTGACTTACCTGTCAAATGGGGCGATGGCACCGAAACTTTCCCGTATGTACGCCATAGTCATCCAGGGGAAGATACAAATGAGTCGTTCCTCTCCTGAGAAACGGGATATGTCAGGTTCGGCGAAGCTGGTGTGGCACCTCCACACTTTTATGTCCAAAACGACGACCAACGAGCAGGCTACGTACGGTAAGCAAACTTTACTTCACAAGGCAACTCTGGCGTGAAGGAATAAGGGCGACGTATTGGGCTGCTTCTTTCTAAGTGAATAAGCGTAGTACTCGCTATGTGGCTGGCAGGAAGTTTTCCCTTGACGTGAAGAACGGAGCTCTCATGAGCTACAACCGACCTGGAAAATTCTGTGAAAACACTACGGGAAGCGGGGAATTAGCAATATGTACTTGCGACGCCGTTTCGCGAACACACTTAATACGGTCACTGGACATCGAACCAAGCTTCACAATTGCTTTGAAATTTTCATCATCTCTTCCTCGGTTGTAGTGTCATTCAACGAACTCAATCTCTCACAGTTTGAAAATTCCACCAGCTTAACGCTCGGTAACCTTACTGTCTCGCTCCCAGTCTCACTCTCCTTGAATTGAACATCCCGCTCAATCAACTCATGTTTGCACCTCCTGCTGTGCCGCCTACATCTCTTCCGCCTACGCATCTCTTTGGAAGAGATCTCCTTGCTTGCCTCTTCAGACTTAAGATTGTTACTGATAACAGATGGCGCCAAACGAACTCCAACATTATTTACTAGAAGATGTCTGCTAGAAATATTGGAGCCCGTTGATGACTTCATGACACTAACAGTATATTTATTTTGACGAATCAATTGTTATCTCGTTATTATTTACAGTCACTCTTTTAGCACGCGAGTTCGACTTGAAGGGGTCCACGAAAAATCCTGAAAAGTTGATACAGCCGACCTATGACCTTGATATTCATATTTCTGAAAAAAGTATTTAAAAAAGTTAATTCGTTTTCAAGTTATCGTACAAACGGCAAACGGCTGGATCAACATATAGACCAAGCGTGCATTCTTATAAGCAGCTTTTTGCTAAAGCTCCTAATAAACCCGTTTCCTAAAATATTGTGGTGTCTCATTAATATATGCTAATCAATTCGTAATAATTCATATTATATTAGTCACTGATTTTCCGATAGTTTAATACATGAGCCACAAAAATAGGAATTATAGTCTACTAAAAAGTTAAATATCGAATAAATAGAACTATCCTGTACGCTTTTATTTACAATCTTGTCTTTGTTTTAGTATTCACACTTACTTGAAGGTAGGCAAAAGAAACGTTTGTGTTCAATGTATGACTAACATTGAGTATATCACTTAAAATTCGCATTTTGTGTTCGCTAAAGTTGTATTTCTGTATGGTTTCTATTATATTCTGAGAATATAATACATATAAATATTTTCGGAGGAGTATACATTCCTAGGAAGAAATGAATTTTAAATTTTTTTGGCTTTCAGAATTATAGATTTTAAAAATTAAAATTTTACAAATTTTCACAATACTTACACAGCTTCCTGTTAGAATTGAAAGTCCATACATGTTCGTTCCCGTAATAATAACATTTTTTGGTAGATTATGTGCCAATGGCAAAAATTCTTTAATTGAGCATTGTAAAAATATCCAAATAAAAAATTTCCTATTATTAAGAACAGACATCTGAAACATAAAATTTTGATTATCAAAACATTATAAAATTATCATGTTGTCTTTCTTAGAGAGTTAGTAAATACAGAAAAAAAATCTTTCTTCTCAACCTAAGTTAATTGCATGATTTACGAGGGGTGTTAAATTTTGACCTGGAGTTTATTTTTTATAAAATCAGGAAACTACAAAAAAACAAACACACACCGGTTATTTTGTGACATCGGTGATGTCACATGACTTCAAATGTTTATATTTGCATTTGAATTCATGTTAATATAATCTTATGAGCAGTTCTAACCAATATAATCTCTTGTGTATTTAACCATTATTCAATTTTTATTATCTTTTTTTATCCTATTTAAACTCATTGTATTGTAGTCTTAAGATTGCTTAAGCCTATTTCTCATTGTCCGACCCGCCAAAAGTAAAGCGTCATGAGTATCGTGTGCAAAAGGAGTGGATCGTTCGTTCTAAAGCGTGTTGCTAAGCAACAACGAATTTTTTTAAAGCTTGCTTGCTTCGTTTTTCAAAAACAAAAGTTTTCCCGAACGATTGTTTTTTTTTATCCGTGGCGCATCGAGGGCAATGATTGGTTGGCTTAGCGCTTTCCCGCGCTGCGAGCATTGTCTATAAAAAGGGGGGGAGCTCTCTCTCTATCTCTCTCTCTGTGTGTGTTTTGCCCTCCGAAGGGCTGAGACTCTCTCTGCCCGCCCTCCTAAGGGCTCGGGCCGGTAGCCTCTCTCGATTTCTCTCTCTGGTGTGTGTGCGTCCGTCTACGGACCCTCAGGCCCTCTCTGCGTTTGCTCTCGCACGTGAGCACTCAATGAAGGAGTCTCCAATTGACT
>JAHWFO010009396.1:287836-364159 GCA_023313115.1 Rhysida immarginata | reverse complement strand
TTATAGATTATGAGCACTTGAGCAATCGTGCGTCGACAAAGCGATTTCACGTGCGCGCGCCGATGTCAATAATGCTTAAAAGATGAACAGAAAGTAACAATGTATTCTTTCTTGACAAATCCATTGTTAAATGACATGCCAGTATCTTTGAATTCTGTAAACTCACTGCTTTAGCATGTTAATTCGACTTGAAGGGGTCCACGAAAAATTCTGAAAAGTTGATACGGCTGAGCTAAGACTTTGATGGTCATATTTCTGAAAACAGAATTTGAAAAAGGTAATTCGTTTTCAAGTTATGAACAGAAATAAAATTGCCGCAACCAAGATCAACAAGTTAATAAGTCAGGTTCTGCAACGCCTAGAATAATGAATTTTGGAGGAATAATAGGGTACATAAAACTATGCATACCGTTAAAATTTGATCGTATTCCAATGTGTAGTTTCCGAGTTACGCATTCAAAATCGTAACAGTGCTCACATGCGAGTACTAACCTGCATGTGTTACGATGTTGAGTGCGTAACTCGGAAACTACTCGTTGGAATTCGATCAATCTTTAACAGTATACAGAGTTTTATGTACATTATTATTCCTCCAAAATTCATTTTTTTAGGCGTTGCAAAATCTGAGTTATATAACATCTAATTAAATTAGCACATTTTATTTTATCATCAAGGATCATATTTTTTTCACGCAACCTAACATCTGATTGAAAACTTCTTGAAGATGTTTTTGTTTTAAAGCCAGCAGTGTCTTCAGTCAACTGCCAAAATGTTCGTTTTTTTAAACCTAATCGTTCCATAAAGTACTTCCTATGTGCCTCTCTCAGCAGTCCATTGTACTTATTACCTTGTATGATGTCGGGTATATTTTCTTTTTCTTCAGGCATACCAGTCCGTCAATTTTGCTTGCTTTAATTTTAGAGTATTCCAATTAATGTCGCTCAGTAATGTTATTAAATGTAGCAATGTATCAGGCGTAATTTGTCTTCTCACCAATGGTTGTTTAACAAAATTCGCTTTTCTGTGTCCAATAGTCCTCACAAAATAGTGATCCGAGATATCACTAAAACTTCACTAGAAACTGGAACATTAGAAAAGATATTATCGACAAAGTATGCTCTATTAGCGCCAGTATAAGTCGGCACAAAAATTCGTTGGTACAAATATAGGGAAAGAACTATAGAGATTAAGTATAAAAATAGAAATTAGCAGGCTTGAGTGAAAGGAGGAAAAAAATAAATAAAATAAATAAATAATGTTGAGAAAAGTTAACGAGGGATAGGTTAACGATAGAGAGGAGAATAATAATAACATTAAATTAATAAATTCATATTACGAAACTGGTAGTAGAACAGGTAATGATGACCAGCACTCGGACTCGGGCCACTCGTTGGACGTGAACTAGCTGCTTGGCTAGGCGGGATGAGATGGGTTGAAGGAGGGGGAAAAACTGTGGTCATCGGGGATGGCGGGAGCGTTAGGGGACACGTCTAACCTCGATGAAAGCTCAACGGAAAAATAAATTTGATCATCAATGCTAGCAAAGTTGTTGATTGTGACGTGATTGTGGATTGGATTATTTGATTTACCAGCGTAAGCAATTTTGAATTGTAAATTACCGCTAATTAATAATAAGTATGGACACAAAAAATAACTGACAAATCTACAGACTAACATCTTTCATTTAAGACCAAAATGAAGTATTAGAGATGCAGTAGGCCTACTTTTCTCCAACAAACTGTCAAAAGAATCACCTTGGAACTTAAATATATAGGTAGTATTGTCAAAAGCTACCTGACCATCGGGGTCTGAGCCACAATTCATCCTTCATTGTTTCCAACAAACGAAAAAAATACCGACTGTAAAAATCCAAGATGGATACAATAAAGGATGGATTGTTGTTCGGACCCTGATGTTCAGGTGACTTTTGAGTGCCCTGGCAACACCACCTAGAAAAAAAGCCTATGCACTGAAAGTTCATACATGTATTTTTTATTTTTTGTTCATTATAGCTTAGTTTACTTTTCCTTGTTTTGTTTTTTTTACCTCTTGTTTTAGTTTACTTCCCTTTCCCCTATTGACAAGATATCTCCTCTTATTTTACTGACCCACTGTTTAAATCTCCACTAGTCGTTAATTTCCCTTCTGCTTAACCAATGGGAGATATTCTTTTTAATTGCCCCTACCCTCACGTTGTCTATACATTCTCTAGCACTAAGGCTTTATTTTATTTAGTTGACTTGTCTCTCATCACTGAAGATGGCTACTTGGTAGCCGAAATACGTATCCGGTATTTCAAATGTTCTTGTGGATTAGAGTTTCCCTCCGTTTTTGGTGTTGGAAATGAGGATCAAGAAAGCTGCTATGGCCTCCACGCTCTCCTGACTTAACCCCTTGTGACTTATTTGTATGGGGGTTAGTTTTGTGCTGCTATTACCGGCTGATCTGCCATTATCTGGCTCGTATCACTGATATTCTGCTCATACTGACAGAGACATGCTTCGGTGATTACAGATTTTATATCTGTAGAGTCACTAAAGGGGCACTTTATCGAGCACCTATAACATGGTAAAAAAAAACTTAGCGAGTTGCCCTATGTAGTCCATCTATGTAGCCGATTGTAGTCCATGACAATCACTCCAACCTTCAATAGCGTGATATAACTTAACATCATCGGCATACATCAAAATTCGAGTGTGGGAATCTTCGAGCGCAAGCGGTAGATCAGCTACAAATATATTAAACAACAGCAGTTCAAGCGGAGAACCCTGAGGAACCCCGCTCTTGATAGCATGGTAAGACCGCTGAGGGACTTGAAACCGTTTAGTAAAACATCTTTCTCTTAACATCGAGCTAAACCAATCCAGTTCTCTCTCATCCATACCGAGATAGGTTAGCTTTTTTGAGTAGCAAGGAGATGTTGACCTTATCAAAGGCTTTAGCAAAGTCAAGAAATAGAGCGTCAACTTGCCTGTGGTTATCTAGATATCGAGTAACGAAGAGCATAAAGGTTGCAAGATTCGACCGCGTACTTCGCTTAGGGCGGAAGCCGTGCTGCTCGTCCGGCAAATAAGGCTCCACAAATTTCGTGATCTGATCAGCCACAAGTGACTCAAGCAGCTTCGCAGGGAGAGCAATGATAGTAATTGGCCTATAGGCCTTTTGAGCAGACGGCTCAGTCTTTTTCAAAATTGGATGAATAAACATCCTCTTCCAGGCAGCTGGATACGTCCGGAAACCAGTGAAATGTTAAACAGAAGCGACACCTGCAAGATCAAAGCTGATAAACAACCCTTCAAGATAAAATCAGGGATGATAGGCACAATATGCATTTTGGGCGCCAACAGTTTTTTCGATCGATCGAGGATTTCCTGGGCGGAAACTGCTTGAAACCTAAAACTGTTGTTAACATGCTGCCAACATTTTGTCAGATTGGCTTCATCAATATCACACGCCACGTCATTGGCCATATTTTTTGCGAACGACACTGCCAGATTGGAAAGCTCAGAATCATCTAGCTGAGAGGACTTAACTTTGTTCGGATTAAAAAGCTTACGTGAGATCTCCCAAAAAACACGAGGATTGGAGTTAGTCGAATCCTCCAAAAATTTAAAGTAATTTTGCCTATTTGCAATCCAAGGCTTCTTGAATACTCGTCTCGCCTTTACATACGCTGCATAATCTTCGATTAATTTATACGACTTAAAAGTCTTGTACAAACGTTGTTTAATACTCCAAAGATCTTTGGTATTATCCCATATCCATCTTGGGAACGATTGATTATACGCACGCCCTCTCTGTTAGTATCTATCGCTCACGCAGGACCTGTGGGCTGGAAAAGAAGTATGAACGGCATTCCTTATTATATCTATAATGCCCTCCCAGATGCTATCTACATCGTTGGAAACCAGAATGCTGCTCCAGTCGTTGCTCGCCAAAGTTCGATACAAATTCGTATAATCTCCCCGGCGAAAGTCATAATCCTCAATCTTCACGCCGGTTTGTTTCGCAAACACATCTTGGAAACGATGGAAAACAGGGGGATGGTAATCATCATGAGCAACTAATGCCTCAGAAGCACTAGAAACTAACAAGTTCATAATGGTGTACACATTATCAAGGTTACCACCATACCTGTTACGAATTGACCTAGCGTTCGCAAACTCCAACTCTCTAAGCCAACTGTTAACAAGGAAACTCCTGTATTTACATCTTGCCGATTGTTGATGCAGCTCAATTCCGTCAGAAAAATAAAAATCTCCACTTCAAAATCTTTATTAGGCAACAATGGAGGAATATACACATTCACAATGATAAATTACGAAGAGCAACGTACGGAGGAACTATAAGATATCTCAACTGCGACAACATCCACCTGATTAACTTTTGCGGCGAACGAACTACTTATTTGCTTGAAACTCAGCCGGAACAGCAATGAGAACACCCCCACCCCTATCCTTAAAACTCCGATCACTCCTAAAAACATTAAAACCAGCTCCAAATAACATATAATCCGATATAGACTCGTTGAGCCAAGTTTCCGAAAGACAATACGTAAATTGCGGCTTCTCCAGCACGAAATCAAATACCTGAGCAATTTTCGTGCGGAGACCTCTCACATTTTGATAGTAAATGCCCTTAATCATGTTCATTGAGCTCAGCCTCCTGCTGGCTATTAACTCCTGTATGACCAGTGTCAGAAACAGTTTCTTGCGCGCAGACAGCGTCCATGGCAGAATCAATTTAACTTTCATATAATTTTCCGACAAACAAAACTAGTAACACCCCTTCGGGCCAGATAACAGAATTAAACAACAGATCAAAATCGGGCTCGCTCAGGAAAAAAACAAACGACGAATAGGTGTTAAATTTAGTTTTTAACTTTATGCATTTCGTAATAACCAACGAGGGAAACAATTCTGCTATGAAATCGCGTAAATGGTTCACTGTGGTAGACGGCTTGAGCCGCGACACGAAAAGTCTTTTCTCCCTTTGATTACCAGTGCACGCACTTATCCAGCTGTCTTTCCTTACACTCGAATCAGTTAAAGAAGGCTTATCACACCCACTCTTCCCCTGTGACGGCCGACGAAATACCATTGAATTCATTAGACTTCGTCGAGCATCTGAGTCTTCTTACTATTATCAAAACTAAGAGCATTATTAAGGGCCACTGTTTTAGCCGGAACGTCCGCGTGTATAGGGGATAATATCTTCGCATTGAATGATGGGTACAGCTGCCATTTTTTGAGGGCAAGAGGAAGGCAATCCTATACTGCTACTCATCGAAGTGCGTCGTTTTTGCCCGACTTGTTATTGTATAACGATGGTAACGAGTTGTTGCGTATTTGGATGTATTGTATAATTATGGGATAATTTCAGAGCCATGGCAGCCATGGGTCCCGATGCCCTCAAAAGATGGCGGATATTCAATGTTTATGTTTTGATATTTCTCCCTATAGAACGCGTATTCGGCGAATTACATTTATCCTGACTCTCAAGAGTACCAATAATTTTGTCAATTTTCTTGTCAATTGTCCTATTTTCATCTTGTAATTTATTCGCAAGTGAAACAAATTTTTTAACTGTGCTTATTAAGTCTCTTATTGCCTCTAAAATCTGTCCAAAATTGCACTTATCTGTATCGAACGATGAACAGGAAGAACTAAAACTTTTATCGTGTGAATCCACGGTACCATCCACTTCGTTGCTCATCCCTCCAACGCAACTGGAACACCGCCATGTTGTTTTTACTCGCTGTACATCGCCCTTTGCAAATTTAACGCATTTGGCGTGATAAGGGATGCGACAATCCCCTGTATAGGCGATATACGGTTGCCTGCCGTGGATTGAATTACTACAAACAGGGAAGAAACCTATAGTACCTTGTTTGACTTTCTTCTTATCCTTAATCATTGGAGAAGGAGCGAAGTTCACCCACGACTAGAGTTCCTGTAAGTAAAACGAGTAATGACACGCCACCATTTTGGGTGTATATGGCAGCCATATATAATGTTAATCTATGGAAAAAACGGCAAGTTTGATTGAATTTCTGTAATTACCAGGAAAAATAATTCTGTTTCTAAAGATTTATAGAAATTCATTACCAAATGAAAATTGTTAAAAAAATAATTTATTTAGGTGTGAGATGGATTTCCTTCGAAAAATTCCACTGGTCTTTTTTGAACATCACTTTGCTCAGTTACATAATCAGTAATTCCATACAAATGCTTAGGCTGTATTTTTTTAATTTCTGAAAGCAATAGCTATTACAAATTTTTAAATTTGCACATCTGTTAAATAGTTTCTTCTTATTCGGTTTTGGCTATCTAGAGACCACGTGAATAACACTGTGTTAATTGAAATTTGAAAGAGGAGAATCTGTATGTACCTGATTAAATTTGAAACTGGAATTGTTGGTTCCAGAGTATGGATGAAAATGATGAAAGGATGATAATGAAAAGGGACAAACACAAACATTCATGCCCTCGGCTGGATTCGAACTCGCGACTCGTTGGTTTCGACCGGCGCCTTAACGCTCTGCACCATGCTGGCTTATTAAATATTTTATTACAAATTTAATTTAAAAATTCATTTCAATTAAAAATAAGAACTTTTAAATTGAGAAAGGAAGTAAGAAATCTGTTATTTTTTAATATCACCGTTTTTACCGTTTTACAATATTAAAATTCATTCTTTACGACGTTCGTGAATACCTGTAAATACTGAGTGCATCCATTTTCTGGGTTGTCACGTGATTTGATAAAAGGCTCTAATTGGCTGAATTCTCTTTCCATAGGAAAGAATGGAGTATCATTACTCGTTTTACTTACATGGACTCTACCACGACCGCCACTCTCCGCCGCCTGGTAGCAATAATGCCCATAGTAACTTTATTGCCCATAAATAAAATTTTAAAGATAAAAACCTTAAAAAGAATTTATAAATTTCTGATTTCTCAAGAAATAACTTTAATACGAAAATGAAAATTACTTTATTTTTGATAATATTTTTTATTGAAATAACCAATTTATTTTTATAGTATTTCAATAAAATTAAAAAGTTTATATGAAGTTACCCACCACTTCACCCTTTTTATAAAATAGTATGAATAGTTAATTTAATGGCTTTTTTATGTATTTATTTGAATGTACTGCATGTAACTTTAAACGTATAGTATTTTTATGTTAAGGCTTTACAGAACGAATTTAACTACCTGAACTGAAATATTATTATGTTAATGCAAAGCCTATAACAATAGAAGAAAGCACTGATCATTGTTGTATGTACGCGAAACTTCGACGGGGATGAACGTTAACGTTAATTAACTCTCTAATAAACGAAAGTTTTACGAAATTGCTATTTGTCCGGTTTCCTAAAGATTTAGAAATTTCAACACAATTTCTTTTCATTATTCTCAAAAATATTTAAAACTTACCATCGTAATTACGGTATCCAAGCAGTCATTTATACAATGAATCACAAGAATTTCATTTAAAAAATATTGATTTAATTTCTGCATTTTCACGGAATAGTTAAATGGAATTGTCAATATTGAAATACGGTATCCAGAGAAAATAAATTTTCTTGGGAGGGAGTAATTTTCTGAAAGAAAAATTAACAAGGAAACACTAAATACACCTGGGACGCCAGAAACAGTGGTTCACTGAAAAAATAAAAAGAAAAAAGAAAACACAAATCCACAAAAATCTTAAGCTTTAGAAATTTTGTGGATTTGTGTTTTCTTTCTTCTTTTTATTTTTTCAGTGAAGCAAACACTAATTATTAATAATAAACTAGAGAATTATAAATGTATATGTATATATTCAAAATAAGATTATTACATATTTGTATGTTTAAGGTATTTCAGGTTATCTTAAGCTAAAATTATTATTTTTGAAATCCTGAAGTATATGAATCACTCCAAAAGTAAAGAACAGTATGAAGAACCAGGAGGCACAAAATCCAGTTGACCATAAAAATGTCAAAAATGTCAACCTTTGGTGGTCAAGTGGATTTTGTGTCTTCTGGTTCTTCAAACTGTAAGTAACCATAGCCCCAGAGGTATGTTTCTAAATATTTAATGAATAGCAATTTTAAATCAGTTTTTACTCGACACCTTTGCTATACAACATGTTGGGACATTCTTTGAGAAATGACACTTCTCCACATAATCTTAATAATGCCCTATGCCACGTTAGAGTAAGGATTTGTGCGTTGAGTGGCCTGCCTTTGCGAGAAGAATCCCTCTTTTACCAGATAATTTCCGCTGATTACGATCAACAGCCTTATCTTCTTAATAATTAGACCCTTTTTAAAACTCTTATGGTCGTTGCCCATTGTTTCATTCTCAAAAGACAGGAACATTATCACAGTACGAAGATTTTCACAAAGTTCATACGCAGGCATCTTCAGGTATACAGGAATGAAATGATAATCGGGCAGATGAAGACTGGTACTGTACACTGCAGGGTTGAGTTAAATTTTAATACCAGCAAAAAAAGATGCTTCTCTGCATATTATAAATAGCAAAGGAGGTACATATTAACAGGATTTAAACAAAAATGCATTGCAATACGTCTGGAATGACCCTGGTATAAAGGAAGAATGTAGTATAAAAACCATACAAAGAAATAGATAATTGTACTTATATTCGTAATTGTTAAACAGAAATATTTTTAGCACTTTACATGGATGAAAAGAGAGTGGTTTGAAGATGACATAAGCCTTTTTAATAATTTCGTGAATTTGTGATATCAAAATTAGACTTATAAAATGGTATCTGGATAAAATGGCCGAAGAAAACAGCCCCGGAGAAAAAGGGTCTCAGGGATAAAGGAGAAAATGGCCCCAAATGCAAAATAGAAGAAAATGGTACCAAACATTTACTTACTTCCATATACACAGTTCTCCAATCACTTCCTAAATTATCTACTCACTATTACGCTTCAATGCTTTATTCCAGATACAATATAAGGTGGTTTTGGGGGAGATGGCAACGTTTTCGTTGAAAAAATTACCTAAATCACACATTAGCTGCAATGAAATGAATATTTTGTGTGTTGATTTATATTTTTATCCACATGTAATTTTTTTTTCTTACACATGTAAATTGGCATGTGTCCCATACTATGTGGGAGAGTTGCCCCAATGAACATGTTTTTTTTTCCTATTCTTTTCTTGTATTTTTTCCGCCTGCTTTCGCGTCCACACATGTTACATTACTGTCCGTGCATAGTGCACGATTCATGCAACCATTTCTGGCATGTAATCCACTTTATGCAGTCAAAAGTTTCTGTAGTGTCATAATAGTTTTCAAGACATTCAGTACAGTACTCACCACTTGATGAAAGACTTGGTTTTTCCCTTTTGCCTTCTGCTTTTTTGAATTTTTTGAGGTTGTCACTTGGCTGGATATTTTCCTTTTATTCCTGTTTTCCTCTGAAGTAAGAACTGCCGTCAATTATCGCCTTGCATGAGGTCGCGGTGCACCCAGTTTTGGAACAGAATGCATGTCATGCAAATGCCTGGATGGAGTGTGTTGTTTCATGTCCTGAAAAGCCTTGAGGTTGAGCCAGGCTGGCAAGCTGTAGTCTCTGCTGAAGGTGGCTCTGAGCCTAAGCTTAAGCTTACTCCAGAAGAACCAGAAGTGTGGTGGATGAAGCGAGGCATGGCCACTGATCTCTATTTGCGGTTGTTATAGAGATCAGTGGACATGGCAGTCTGCAGAATGTGAAGGATATTAAAATTTTTAGTCTTTATAAACAATAATATTTATACAAATTCAGCTTTACTTGTAAAAACCTGATCTAAAAACAGATCTTAAATCCTAAAAATCAATTGAATTACATATAAAAAAAGTTTCTTAAACAATTTTTTAAACCAATTTAAATTTTTGATATTCAATTTTCAATGAAAAATTTTAACTATTTACTCTTCAGATGGTTTATATTGCTACATCTATATCTATCTATCTCTATGATGTGCATATAAAATGCTCATTTGCAAGGGGGCAACAGTCCCTCAATAAACAAGGGCATCTCTCCTCAATTTGTGGGGAAGATGCCGACCACGTTAAACATAAAAAAAGCAACATGGCTGAAACGCCACACCTAAATCTTCGTTAGAATGCGAGATTAGATATATAACAATTTTCATACATTATTTTAACGTTTCATCTATGACACAAGCTTTTAAATGTTTCGTTGACAAAGTTTTAGATGCGCACGAGCTACTCACCAGAAATAAAACCATTGTTTTGGCTGGAAAAATCGCTGGCGAAACCTGTTGTTTCCTCAGTTTTTGTTACTTTGTTGAGGCAGCAAAATACGATAGCCAGTAGTGAAATTTGGTGATTGGTTTTGAAAACAACATATTACGGGCATCTTTCCCATGTTGCCATCTCTCCCAAAACCACCTTATTGCGTTAGGCTACAATATTTTTTAATTCAATTCCTCTTCTTGTTGCGGTTACAACACTTTGTTCCCATTACGGAGAAGGACTCCAAGACATGGAAGAAATTGGGAGCATTATCAGATTTATGATTAATTGCGGATTATGATTAACAATTGGCGTATATGTATATTTTTATTGTAAACTATCACGTGTTCAATTGACGTGTGATTAATTTGAGTGACAGGGGAAAGTAGAGATGGGTTGTAGAAAAATTAATTTATTATAATCAAAATTGTAACTTCTACAACACTTGAATAAATAAAAAATATTATAGAATTTTTTAAATTTTCACACAAAGTTCAATCCAGTTCGATAAAGGTTTCGTTTAAACACTGATTGTGTGGGGTCAATGAATCCACATGCGAGTCGGTGAGTTCGAGTTCGTCAGCTGATGAGGCAAATTGGATAACCTTTGAAGAGGCTGATGTGAAGTCGGACGAGGTGGTGTGTATGTGGAGTAGCGATATTAAGGAATGGAGGTGCCGCTAAATCGGAGAGCGGCGCCCTGGTTAGGTTTGTCAACCGTTGAGCGGAGTCTGGAGGAACAAGAATATTAATGTTAGAAATTATCTTCACTTAGCTTAAATGTGAACTTAATTAACTTGGCAAAGTAATAATGGCTTAAACAAATAATAGTTCAATACCCTTAAAAGTATCCCCGCGAAAATTCTACAGGGCGCCCCGCGAGAATACTGGTTATAGAAGTTAGAAGTACGATGGCGTCTAAGTTTTCGATTCTTAACGGGAGGTTGTGCTATCTGACGAACTAGTGGACCTTTGTGATGTCCTATCTGCAATTTTGCCTGGGCCGGGGTCCGTCGTGGAACTCCCGGAGAACACTGATGTCTTCCTTATATGGACTGGTATCTGGAGGTATTGGATCTCCTTGAATATGGCTTTCTCCTGGAGTTATGTCGTCTTTCTTCGTAGTAGGTACGACTCGTCACTTTCGATGAAGCCGTGGCATATGGCTCTCGGTCTTTCTTTGATATTGTAGAAAAATATTGATGATTAGTTTTAACTTTAAAATTCTTGCTCTCATTAGCGTGTCGATAATCCCTCGCTGAATTTCCCGACGGAGCTGTCACCCGATTGGCCATTGTCGGCGACTTCTCCTCTTTCTCCGGGCGTGATCGAATAGATTAATGCCCTTCGGCATGGCAGGCACTCAGGTGTCCTGGCGCACATGCGATGATTAATCGAGCAGTCCTCAGGGACTGCTACCACCATTTAAACGCCTCATAACGAGGCACATTCGCAGTCTGGCAACTCATTACAATTCTGTTGGAAAGATAAAAAGACATGTTCGGTCTTTCCTGGTGACTCAGCAGAGATGTTTAGACGCTGTAAATCGACGACAGAATGATTATGCGCCTAATCTTGACCATTTCAAAAGGAGAACGTGGCGAAGTTGGTTTGCCATTTTTCTCCACAACTGACGGTGGATAGTCAATATCTAGGGATCTGGTCGCCTGTGCCACCACAGTTGTCGTTTAATCAATGTGATCGGGACGGCTAGTTCGGGTTTGTATGGGTCGCCGAAGCAGAGTCCAACAGGCAGCGTACAGATGTGTATGAAAAATCTTTCAAATTGTAATGCTGCCTCAGTCGATTCCAAATTGATTGCGCAACTGCGTACTCGTAAAATACGTGTTGAATAGTCTCGTCATTGCCGCAAACTACACAGCATGCAGAGTTAACGCTTTCCATCTAAAAAGCTGGTGACGTTCAACAAATCCATGCTGTAGCAGTCGCCACTGGTAGCTAAAACAGTTCTATCAAAGGCTATGAATTTCAGATTTTTCATAATTGCTATCCACGTATAATTGCGTGTAGACTGAAGATGTCGGTGGTGTTACCCCCCCCCCCCCTTATCAGCTTGTTGGAAAAACCATATCTGATTAAGGTGACCAAGATCTTTCGCGTCGATCTGACGAAGCATCGGAAGAAACATTTGCAGGTCGTGATGAAGAATCGAGCAAATATCCAGATGTCGAGTAAAAACGATCACTGGCAGCGTAGGGGAGATTGGGAACCCATTCACCTTGATGAAAAACCGGAGGTAAATAAACGCAAAATTTGCCCAAATTGAAGGGGGATTGAGAAAAACACGAATCATTGCTGCATATCTCACTGGAATGAGGCTTCATTGGATATGTGGCCATCCCAAGCCCCCCTCTCTCGAAGGGAATAGATAGAATCTTCGCATTGAGGGGATGGACCTTCAGGTTAGATCCTCACACAAAATTCACAAAGGCTTGAAGCAATTTACTCTGGGTCTTGATAAGATGGCGATGAAAAAAGGCACTTTGAGGGATGAAAAACGGGATGATATGGGTAGTAATAAACAGCACCTTAACAAGCATCGAAGTTGGAAAACAGAAATTCTTGTCAAGGCGGTAGAGACACTTTGCTACCACTTGCTGCCAGTGATCAGAGTCTATTTTGGAAGAAAGAGAAAACTTACAGCCAAGCACTGTCACTTGGCCACACCATGAGATTGGAAAGTAATACAGGTGATCATCAGACCCGTGCCCCAAGGTGATGCCCTTGGATTTGACAAGGTTAATTGTGCTCCCTGTCGAGGCACTGAACTGATTAAAAGTTGTATTATATATTACCAAAGTGTCCGGGTCAGATGCAAAGAGAACGATGTCATCTGCATATGCGAGTGTCTTGATATTGATCGATGCTACTGGAAGATCGTATCCCGGACACAAGGGTGGGAGTTCAGATGGTGAAGCAGAGATTCTAGATAACGGATGTACAGGAGGGGGGGATAGAGGACATCACTGCCTGACACCTTTTAAGAGTTCAAAGCTCGGTGACGTGTAACCATTAATTGCCACACAGGATGAAGCCGAAGTGTACAGTGCTGCTATATTTGTGGCGAAATATCGAAGACGAAGACGGTGTAAAACATCAAACAGAAACGAATGATTCACCTTGTCGAACGCCTTTTCCTGGTCAAGACTTAGCACAGCTAGAGTGTCTGTTGACGTACACGCGCTTCTTCCATGACATCAGATTGAAATAAGATTTTCGGATATCCTGCGAGATGGTATGAAGCAAGCCCGTCCTGGGTCGAAAAAATCTGCTGCAAATAATTTAAGTCTCTGTTGTAACATCCCAGTGAAGATATTATAGTCCGTGTTAAGGAGAGTTATAAGTCTCCACTGATTTATACTTTCTGGAGTTGAAGACTTTCGGAGCAGAATAATCTTCCCAGCCGTAAATTCCGATGTGATGGAGGTAGGGCCAGCTAAGATGGAATTTAGTACTTTTACCAGGAAAGGGTCAAGAAAATCCTAAGTCTTGATGTAGAAAGCATATGGAAGGCCGTCCATGCCTGGAGCAGACTGAAGACGACCACCCATAGACAGGAATTTCTTGGCTTCGTCTTCGGTAATCGATCGCGTGATGAAGGCGTCTATGTCATCAACAAATGGCGGGAATGCCTCCACCCAACTCCTCATGGCTACTGATGGCGAGACTGGGTGGTTGTAGAAGGACGCAAAGTGGGTGTGGAAGGCTGACGTGATATCTGTGTCAGATTCCACCACCTTGCATTCCAACACCAGACGCTTGTTGTTTGCTCGCCTTCGCTCCTCTACAGATGCTACTGACGACATGTGGCGGACATCAGCAGCCCAGGAGAGTTTAGCTCTGAGCGCTACGCCCGTCACCTTTCGAATCATTAATGCATTTATTTCACTTCGCACCTGATGTATGTCGGCAGCGTACTCATTCCGAGGTGTGGAGTGTTGGAGGAGTCTGAGGATTTCCTGTAGCATGAGGAGTTGACGACGGCGTGCTCTAGCTTCTGCTGTTCCAATCTTCTGTAAAAAACTCTTTATTTTTGTTTTCAGAAGTAGCCACGAAGTTAAGGTAGAAGGTAAGCTGAGGAGATGTCCTTCCACAAACTGAGCAAAAGATTCCATATGGCACTCGTTGTCGAGTAGTGAAACGTTCATGAACCAGCTACGAGATGGCACTGCAGTAGCTCCTGAAGATGTTATTGAAGCTGCAGGCTGCCAGGACCAAACGATGGCAGTGTGGTCCGAAAAAAAGCACGGTATTATCCATTACTCCGGATGTGCCAGCAAAAACATTGTCGACGAGAAATAGATCTAATCTTGAAAATCTGTTAGGTCCTTGAAGAAAAGTGAACCCAGGTTGGCTCCTTCTTGTATGAGCTGTCCATAAGTTAAACAATGCATTCTCCTGACACAAATCATACACACATACCCAGACGTAAAGTTGTCATCGTCTGGGAGACAGTTGAAATCACCGGGAATAACTAGGGGCGACGACGAGAACAGGAAACAGTCAGTCATTAAAAAATGTTCGTTTCTCCATTAAACAGCACGGAGCATATATGTTAAGCAGACGGAAGCCGATACTGGATATTGATATGTCCAACAATATCACCCTGCAATCGCTGTCACTTATATAATTGGTGACTTGAATAGACGGGTTCAAGACATTAGTGGCTACCCCTTGGCCGTGAAGAAAATATGAATTAATAAAAAACTGGCCTTGGGGTAGCGACTACAAAGCTCTTGAAGATCATGGCACTGTTGTGTTGGAGCAAGTTTCACTTCTTGTAAAAGGAGAATGTTCGCTGCGTGCAGGGTGAAAAACGTTGAGAAGCACCATGTGCTTGAAACGAGAGCCAAGGGAACGGATGTTTAACAATATTATTTTAATGCTGATGACTTGTAGGTGGTGGAGGCTGATCTGGTCCCGACGGAGGTGGCATAGGAAGTACCGAAGGTTTATGCATTGGCGTTTTCGAGCGATGTAATGAGCATCTACGCTTCCTAGCATCTTCATGGTCTGATGCAGATTTTTTATCATCTCTGGAACGGCGATGATGTTTTCTCTTCGGACTCCTGGTCATCAGACTTCCTGATGGCTACTGGTACGGTTAAAGCTCTCGGCGATAATGGAGTAGAAGCCATAACCGCACTCAATGGCTGAGATGAGTGTGCTGGTGGAGGTAGTGCTGGAAATTCCTCCTCCGCATTATCTGGATCTTTATCGAAGGAAAGTCCCGCCTTCTTCGGCAAGGCTGGCTGCCTCTGTCATCATGATGTCTTCCACTGTCACCGGAAAGAGAGATGATGAATTAACAATCACAGGCATCGAAGTAGAATCTTGCTGCCTTGATGATGTAGAGGGCCTCAACTGCGCTGGCAAAGATGTTAGCCGGCGCTAGGTCAGAAGTACTCTCGGGGTAGCGATAGTATTAGCCCACAATGCGAGAACACTTCTCGCATTTCATCAAGATAGGGCAACAGTACCAGCACCATTTCCTCAGTACCAGCAGGATTTCCTCAATACCAGCAGTTTTCCTCATCCATTTATAATGCACAAAGACACGTTCTCTGTGCATGATAAGGGATTTTGGAATGTCTCTGTGGAATCGCATATCCAAGATGACTTCACCATTTTGAAGACCAAGAGTGTCTATGTGTTCAAGTCGAAGTGAACCTACCACTTCTCCGTAATCGCTGAAGAAATTGCTGATGTACTTGGTCGAAATAAGCGGCGAAATGGCCCTGATGTTCACTGATAGATGGGTTGGGTCAGCATTGTAAAATTGGACAGTGGTGTTGCCTACTTTCACAAATTCCGCACCTACGATGCGATCTACTATGGCCGAAGACTGGCATAACATTCTTGCCTCGGTTGAGGAGAGCTTCTGCAAAACTAAAACTGATGGGTTCTCTGAAACAAGTGTCGGCGGTATGCCAGTTTTGGCATATACAGCCTTCATCAAATCGCAGATGGGGTAAACCCTATACGGTCCATAGTCATAAAGAAAAAAGTCACTGTTGGGAAAAGGGGCGTGACCTCCCCCAAGGGTCACATGGGGGCACACTCCAAAGTCACAAGTAATTAAATTGTCAAATCCGGAAAAAGACAAGTCCTGATAAATTAACACTAATAAAGTTCACAATTTCGATGATACACACGCAAAATATTCGCTTAAGACTCCTATTCAAACTGTTGACGGTTTTAAGAATTGAGTGCTTTCTCCTCCGTGATCCCTTTCTGATGTTTTCTCCAGTGCCCTTTCTTTTATTTGCTCCTGGAGGATTGTGAGGCGCTTCTGCGCACTGCATCCTCCAATTATCTTTCTTCACCTTTCTCTCTCCTTTCTATTCTTGGCGGGGGAGCTCCTCTTCCGTGCCGGCGATTATTTTCTGCCAGTGAAATGCCAAGCCCTCGGACTTACGAGTTTCGACGAATCTTCTCTCCCGAGGATTTGACACAAACATGATCAGTTCCTCCATATGCTGTAGTGTTGATTATTCTGTTATTCTATTCGACGTGGAATACGTCTTACGTTTCGAAACTGGGATACCACGATGGAATCGTGAATGTCACGGAAATTGTTGATCGCAAAAACTTTAATAACATGAAAGATATTAGATAGAAAAAACGATCCATATTACATTCGATATAACATAAAACAATGCATATTTTAGACTCTGAATAACTTTGTGCTGAAGTCATTGGCTGATGCAATCGCAGTGCAAAGTTGAGTCAGAAACTGTGCGCTATGGCGGATATTGGGGAGTAGTTGTTTTCGTTACGAGAAAACAAAAAAGTATACGCCGCTTCCTTTAAATTTATTTCGTAACGCACGAGCATGAATATATAGAGAACAACTATTCATTTTTTAGATGCATGTATGCATGAATGTATACATCTAAACAAGAATGTTTGTTTTCTGTACATCCATGCTCATTCATTCCAACAAAACTTAACGGAAGTGGCGTAAAATATTTCGATTTCATATGAAAAATTTCTCGTAAGTATCTCCCCAGTTAAATTAGCTTAGCTCCGGTTGCAATTGTGCTTGCACGACGTTTAAGGTGTCATTTGTTTTGTCATTTTTCCGCTTGATAAAATAATTTAACATTTAACTTTAATTTTAGAGAATTTCCAAATTTATGTATAATAAACATCAGAATAATTATAGGAAGGGGCCGTCCACAAATTACCTTATCTTTTTTCCAAATAATTTTATACCCTCCTCTCCCCCTTCGGTCATATGTCATCCTGACCCGAAAAATGGCAAATAAATTCTTTTAACCAAGATTTACGAGGTAATAAATAAAAGTAATGGCACCATAAAGAGAAAACCATTCCATGGTGAGGTTGACCAAATCTCTAAATCTTTATTACAGACGTATTTTTTGAGGTTGCTTCAGGAACGAACACGTCAGAAATATCATATTCGCTAAACCACAAAAAAAATGATCATCATCTTCAATAAATGACTGCAGGTTTATCTCCTTTTTTGCAGGTAATATTATCTACGGCTGCAAGTGTTGTAGTAGGAGCATTCAAATTAGAGGTCTTGCCATGAACTGCTCTGTGCAGTTTCATGTGCTGGACAGAAGGAAAATACAGACCACAAATTTGATACTCACGTTTGTGCAACTTTTCCTGCACACTTGAACATTATGCATCACATCGGAGTATTCTATACTTTTTACATAAAGTTGAGATAACTTGATGAGACAATGCAAATGTTACAAACAAATTTGGAAACTGGTCACTGAAATGAATGGAATTTGCCTATGAAAGTATTGTAAGCAAACTGGTTCCCAAGGCTTGAGCGGCTACTGGGTGCGTCGGCAGGTGGCGGATAGCCGAATATCCTGAGCTGCTTACTTAGGACATCCCCGAATACCAAATAAGGGGACGCAGACCAACTCCCGAACCCAAGGTGTTATGCGACCCGTGCTGAAGGGTGGATGGCACTTCGGTTATAGTGTCTCTAACGGAGCCTCCTGTCTACCTGGCGACACTCAGGAGTAAGTAGCCATGTCCCGGCATGCAGGCACTCCCGGGACGGACCGTCTATCCTGCATTTATTACTCCAGTTTATGGATTGTAATAAAAAAAACCCCTTACCTGGAGACCCTGCGGGGAAACAGGATTCTACAAGTGACACTGATGAGGTTGTAATGACCTCAGTCGTGTCACCTGACACAGATAAATTTGCTACTCCCAAACCTGAGGCGCCACCTGCTGCAGAGCGGGAGACCTCGGGTGAGGGTAGTGGCGAATTCTTATCTAAATCGCTTTCTAGAGCGGCTAAACGCCGGCTTTCTAGGAAGAAAAAGTTGGAGGGCACTAAGGCAGTAATGCCTAAGGCCGGCCTTCTGTCATCTGTTAGGGAGGTGCATACCCCAACCAAAAGACCCAGGTCTAAGGGTAACACTCCTTCATCAGATGATAAGAAGCTTCACAAAAAATCCAAATCTGGGAACTTTAGTGAAGCTCTCACAACAACAAAAATGGCAGCAGTTCTGGAAGGCTATCCAGACAAGCAGCTCAATGAGCAGCAGTTGGAGGCCTTCCAAGAGCTACTGATGAACCATATGGGGGACATGCTCTCTGGCACTGGACCCCAATTCAAATACTGTCGTCTGGAGGCCGGAGCTATTATTTTACTCTGCGCCGAGCAGAACACAGTTGATTGGCTGACTTCTACAGTCAACCGTATTACCCCCTGGGATGGACAGGTTCTCTTGGTTGGTGAGGCGAAGACAATCGTCAAAACCACCAAGATTATCTTGAAACTCCCAGCGATTTTCAAGAAGTATTCTGGCATGGATATCCTGAAAAGGATTGACATTCAGAATAAGGACATATCGTCCACGCAATGGAATATCCTTAACCTCAAACTTGAGGATCAAGGTGCAACCATTGTGCTATCTATCCCAGAACTGGATGCGAAGATTTTGAGTAACAGAAAATGGCTTTTGTACATTGGACTGTCTCAAATCCAAGCAAAAGTTCTAGGGAAACCCCCTGACAAGACATTATCTAATGCTGAAGTGCTTGCAAGCAAATCTTCAGCATAAGAAATTGGCTGTTGCCAACCTCAGCAATACCTTCTTAGCTGAGGACATACAGATCGCTCTGATTCAGGAGCCCTGGATTTTTAAGGGCGGAATCAGAGGCTTGTCCAACTGTGGAGGTAAATTAATTTATGATTTTAATTGTTCTTCTCCCCGTGCTTGTCTGTTGATCAAAACAGTATTAACGCACTTCCTATGTATCACTTATGTTCTAGAGATCTAGCAGTGGCGACAATTACCCTTCGTCTGGACGGTTTGGATCGTGACATAATATTTGTCTCGGCCTACCTTCCATACGAAGAAACCCCTCCCATCAATGATGATATCAGGAAGATATGGGAAACTTCGACTTCTCACAAGGTAGCGATCATCTTTGGATGTGATTCCAATGCTCATCATACCTTGTGGGGCAGTACCGACACCAATCTCAGAGGTAAACTCCTTTTCGATTTTATCCTAGAGAATAATTTAGATTTATTTAACCAGGGTAATAAACCAACCTTCATTACTGCGGTAAGAAGGGAGGTTATTGATGTTACCTTTGGCTCTTCCATTTTGAGGAAATGGATTAGAAGATGGTATGTAGATGAGAAACCATCTATGGCTGATCAGCATATTCGATTTTCTTTTATCACTAGTATAGACTGGGATAGAACGTTTAGGGATCCTAAACGGACTAATTGGATTCAATATCGCGAGGACGTTCGTTCTGCGATTTCCGGTCTTCCGACTAGAATTAATGATACTGTTGACCTAGAACTGCGCGTAGATGGGCTGCAGCAGGCCCTGGCACAATCGTATCATAGTAACTGTCCTGCGCGTAGATGGGCTGCAGCAGGCCCTGGCACAATCGTATCATAGTAACTGTCCCTTGTTGAGGAAGAAATGTAAATCCCACAATGTTTGGTGGAATCATGATCTCTCTCAACAGAGACAAAGAATAAGGAAGCTTTTTAAGAAAGCTAAGAAGACCAACGAGTGGCTAGTGTATAAAAATGCCCTCGCTGATTACAACAAAGCAGTTCGATCTGCTAAACGTACATCGTGGAGGAAGTTCTGTGAATCAGTCCAAAAGACTGTGGAAGGAGCTAGACTCTACAAACTCTTGAGAAACGACAAACCTAATATGGTTGGTACTCTCAAGAAATCAAATGATGAATTCACCAGGAACAGTAAAGAAGTCCTTGAGACTCTAATTATGACTCACTTCCCAGGCGCTGAGCTCATCTATCCGCCGGACTTGGAGTGTCTTGACTCCTTCGTTAGGACATCGCGGATTGGATGGGCTGCAGCTGGTGAGGTGATCACCCGTAGTAGGGTCATGTGGGCTATTAAATCCTTTGACCCCTACAAATCACCTGGACCGGATGGGATCACCCCAGTACTTCTTCAGCAGGTATCGGATGTGATCTCACCGATCCTGTGTTCAATCTTCAGAACTACTTTAGCTCTAGGGTACATTCCAAATCTCTGGAGGCAGGTCAAAGTGATTTTCATATCAAAACCAGGTAAGAGTCGCTACGACCTAGCCAAGAGTTATCGACCCATCAGCTTGTCTTCTTTCATGCTTAAATGCCTTGAGAAGATCATCGATAGGCGAATTCGTGAAGTTTTTGGGACTTCTGGTCCCTTTCACGTTAACCAATTTGCCTATCAGGCTGGCAAATCTACGGAGGTAGCCTTACACCATTTAGTGGTAAGGATCGAGAAAGAGTATAAAGAGTTTGCCCTAGCTGTATTTCTCGATATTGAGGGAGCGTTTGATAACACTTCCTACGACTCTATTGCTAAAGCATTAACTGCTAAAGCAATTTCTCCACTAATCTGTAATTGGATTCAGGTCCTCTTAGCGGATAGAGTCATTATATCTGATTTGTTGGGGGAGGGAATTGTTGCTCGTCCCTCCAGGGGCTGTCCGCAGGGTGGCATTCTTTCCCCCCTGCTCTGGAACCTGGTTGTGGACGACCTCATTTCCTTCCTTAACAATCAAGGTATTTATGCCCAGGGTTACGCAGATGATATTCTCATCTACGTTTCTGGGATCGCCAAACGCACCATTTTAGATCTTGTGCAAATGGCTTTGTACAAAGTTCAATCATGGTGTTCTGAGCGGAATTTAAGAGTTAATCCCTCAAAGACCACTCTAGTTCCTTTTACAGGTCGTAGAGATACCATTTCCAATAATCTCATACCAACTTTGTTTGGCGAGAAAATCATTGTCAGGAATGAAGTCAAATACCTAGGGGTTATCCTCGATAGTAAGTTGACTTGGAACCAACATCTGGATTATAAAATTAATCAGGTTAAAGTTGGACTTTACCGTTGTCGTCGAGCCCGTGGTAAATCATGGGGTCTTACTCCCAAGTTGATTTACTGGCTATACGTCACGGCGATCAGACCTATTCTGACATATTGCGCACTAATTTGGTGGCGTAGGTCTGAACAACTGACCGTTAGAACCAGACTGGCCTCTCTTCAAAGATTGGCGTGTTTGAGTATAACGGGTGCTGTCTCTACTACGCCAACCAAGGCTTTAGAAATTATTTTATCTCTGACTCCACTTGATATTTTTATCAAAGGCGTAGCCAGGAAAAGTTCACACAGACTGAGTAATCAAGGACTATGGGTGGACTTCCCTGGGGCGAAGTCTCACACCTTCATTAGCCAGATTTTTACCAGTCACATTCTTCAGATGCCTTCCGATATTGCAATTACTCAGACCCTTCCTGAGCCCTCGAGCGAGGTCATTATTGACCCCGTGGTAGAGCCAGATGGGTCCTTGCAATTTCCCAAGGGTGCCATCATTTGTTATACTGATGGCTCTCGTCATCACGGCCTCTCGGGCCTGGGCGTTTATTGTGGCAGTCCCAAAACCCTCCGTTTTCGTCGACTGGGTTCTTGGGTTACCGTCTTTCAGGCTGAATTACTGGCCATTATTTACTGTCTGCAGATGTGCATGAATAAACTCTATGTACATCGCCGTTTTTTTATACTTAGTGACAGTCAAGCGGCCCTTAAGGCTATTAAGTCCTATAGGGTTAATTCCAAACTTATATTGGAATGTCGACAGCTCCTACAGGACCTTTCTTTACACAATAGTGTTACCTTGAAATGGGTTCCTCGACACAAAGGTGTTGTTGGTAATGAAGTGGTTGATATCTTAGCCAAACAGGGTGCCAAGTTTACTTTTACTGGCCCTGAACCCTTCTGCGGTATTTCTAAACAAACTGCAGTTAGGGAGATAAATATTATCTCTCATCAAGAAATGATGGATAGGTGGGATCATACCACTGATCAAATACATGCCAGACTCATGATTAAGAGATCCTCTCTTAGTCTAACATCAGGCATTCTACAACTTAATAGAAACAAAATACGGATTATCATTGGCTTTCTTACAGGTCATGACTTACTCCGTAAACATTTACATAGAATAGGAATCCTTCGGGAAGAGCCACTATGTTCGAAATGCGGTTTGGCAGAAGAAACAGCCTACCACATTCTATTTGACTGTGTCGCTTTGACACATCTTCGTCACTTCACGGTTGGTTTAACCCTTCTTGAAGATATCCACTTGGACCCCGTGGGCAGCTTGACTCGCTTTTTAAGTCTGTCCGGCTACCTCTAGGTGATCTTAGTTCTACTTTGGGTATGGCGCAATATTCCTTAGAGGAATAAGTGCCTTTGCGGTCAACTGCCTGGCTGTTGACTGACAGCCCACTTATAAGATAAGATAAGCAAACTGGTTTGTTCTTTATTCCAAATAATTGGTAGGTTTCTGCTTTTCCCCGTGGTTTGTTAGTTAATACTTCTTAAGAATATTGTTTAGCATTAAGAGCTAAGAGTTTTGTTTCTCATCTTATGCTTTTATTCGTTTACAATTATATTTATCCCAAAATAGGTACAATTATATAAGGTGTGCCCAAATGAAAAATAGACTCCGGTAATAATAAACGAATATTTTAATTACAGAATATTTTAAGTACAGAATATTTGACGAACAGTTAATGTAGTGTTTCCCAAACTGGGATACGCGAACCCCCATGGGGTTCGCAACATCTTTCAGGAGGTTCGCCATAATATTTCGGTAATGGGGGATTATTGTATGCATAAATGTTTATATATTTATAAGTTATTGGTTCGCGCTACTCAGATCTTTGTGAAAGGGGTTGGCGAGTCGAAAAAGTTTGGGAACCATTGAGTTAATGTGTAACATGACGCTTATACATAATTGGGTCATTCCACGTCAATTCAGGCAGGGATTCGCACTTGACCTCTCGGATTTTAATAAAATTTAGTATATATATTGGCTCTAGGAATTTGGTAATGAATACCAAATATTATTTATTTTTATAGATTTTTATGAAAGTTATGGACATTTAAATTTTTCGAAATTTGAGTGAGGGCCTTATTTATGAAGTACTGTAACTTCGGTTGTATTTTATTTAGGCAGATATGATTGCTGACATATGATCAAAGCTCTTTAAATGTAGATTCTATATAACGTTTTAAAAATTATATTACGCATGCGCAAATATTTGACTTTAATAAAAATATTCTATTTATGCAAATTTCTCAAAAGGTGGGAATTTTTTTTGTTAAAATTTTATTAACATCTTACACCTACTTTTATAAAAACTATACAAAAAATTTAAAACTGTGTTTTGCTCCGTTTTGAAGATATTAATTTTTAAAGCTTGAGCTCCAAGCAGCGGGAGTAGGGACTTGACTACTCGTACAGGGAAGAGGATCCGTGCAACCTTGAGACCATTCTTTTATTTACGTTTTATTATTTATATAAATAGTATTATTAATTATAATTACACGGAAAAAATAAAATCAATAGTAGCATTACAATAATAATTATATCAATAGAAAAAATATTTCTTAGAACTTCAGATTTTTTTTTCAGAAGTCAGAAAAGTATTATGCACCTGTTAAAGAGCTGTAGAACGTTTAAGAGAATCGGATATTAACACAAAATTTATATTTCTTAGGATGCTTTGTCCATCAAAAGAACTGTAACATATAAACGGAAGTATTGTGGCTTGTTACTCGAGCTTTAAAAATTAATATCGTCAAAACGGAGCAAACCACAGTTTTGAATTTTTTGTAAGATGGTAATAATTTTTTAACGAAATAAATACGTACCATTTGAGAAATTTGCATAAATAGAATATTTTTATTATATTCAAATTTTTGCGCATGCATAATATAATTTTAAAAATTTTATATAGAATCTACATTTAAAGAGCTTTCATATGTCACTAATCACATCTTTCTAAGTAAAATACAACCGAAGTTTTAGTATTCCATATAGAAAGCCCTCACTCAAATTTCGAATATTTTAAATGTCCGTAACTTCCGTAACTTTGAAAAAAAATTAATATTATTTGGCATTCATTACCAACTCTCTAGGGCAATTGTATATACCAAATTTCATTAAAATCCAAGAGGTCAAGTGCCAAAACTATAAAATTTCTGCTGAAATGACCCAATTGTTTTTGATAATGATGCACTGATCTCAGAGCGTAAGATGCGAATGATGGCTTCAGTGTTGAAACTCCTGGGTTGCAAACAGATCTTTTTTACACGATGTTCTGCACTTCCTTCTCGCAGGTGAACCGATGTCCTGTCAGTGATTTTTAAGGGGTCCAAAATATGGGAGTCACATGGGTAGATGTCGAGACTGTACGGAGGATGTTTGAGGACTTCCGATCGAAATGTTTCCAGCAGGTGGAGGGTCTTCTTGGCCACAAGTGGCTCAGCGTTGTCCTGGAGCAGCACTATCCATTTCAAGAGGTTCTCTCTGCGCTTGTTTTCGATGGCCCATTTTGGCTTCAGCAACGTGTTGCAATACCATTCAGCGTTTACTGTTTCACCCCGTTCTAGCCAATCGAGGAGTATGGGTCCTTCTTCGTCTAAAAAGACACTTCATGGCAGAGTGAGCTGTTTTTGGACGTGGGCAGCCGGGATGACGCTACATCTATCGACAAGCATATTTACCAACTTCGCTACAGTGAAAGTCTCCTTTTCATTTGGACACACACATTATATAGATATAAGGGGTACATATATGTCATTAAATACATACATATTTACATATGTAATCACTTGCCCATCGGTTTGTTAACATTGCTTATTATTAATAGATTAACAATTTGTTATTTAAGGGCATTGTTAATCAGTTTGTTTATTAAACATGTCTTTATAACATTCTCTTATGTAATTGTTAAAAAATTCTCCATTTACTTAGTTGTTAGAAATTCACTGTCCACCCATGTCAATTTCTCCCACGATTGACTGGGGATGAAAGAGTGCCCATAGGGGCGCAATTAGCATGATATGTTAATTGCTCACATTTTATATCTTGTAACTTTTAAGTGAAGATGGTTTAAAAACGAAACGCATATTAAAAATAAAAATCAAGTTTGTTGCAAATTTGAATCTGGATATCACTGTTCTTAATTCACTGTGCAACATGGAACAATTCAATCTAATTAAAACCACAAATGAAAGATATCTCTTTCATCTGTGGTAAAACCGTCTCGTCTGCTCAGGTAATTAATTCCCTGCACATCCCGTCTGAAATTGGAGTGGTTGGGTCTCGAAATTTTCCTCAAGTCAATTATAATTTCAAATTTATTTATGCATTTAAATTAGATTAAATTCATTAGTGATTACTGTTATTTTGAGCAGAACCCTCCAATCCCCCCTTGGCATGCTCCGTCAGCATTACGCGATAACCCCTCACCCTTGGATGGATGACGTAGTTTGTGGACAACCCCAAAACGTCAACAGAGAACATTGAGAGATGGGGAATCCAAGAAGACCTGGATGTCCCATGTCGAGCGTCAATTTGGCTCGGCGAGAGTGCCTCTAATTTGAGGCGTTGCGATGCCAAAGTGAACGAGCGCCAATTTGTCTAGTACTTACACCGCTCCTTTATACGGAAATAACATAACCGATAGCATAAACGTTTCAACATCGATTGATGGAATTCAACCCATAGAGGTCGATAATGAGCCACAATAATCAACATTAACTGCGACTTCACCAAATGCGATTTATGTGCGGAGCAATATATATGGGAGAATTTGGGACACTATTATCACGTGCTTTTTCCAAGAAATTAATTAATTTTCTCTATTTAAAACCCCAGAGGTAAAAAGCCGTGATCAGAGGAAAGAGGGAGGACTAAAGATTAGGATTAACTTGTTTAATAAACAAATAAACCAAATTTGACATACAAAAATTCTACTGAGAAATAATTGTTATTTGATTCATACATGTTTAAAATAGCAGAGCTATGTTTATCTGGCTAACATAAAATTTGGTAATTCAATATTTAATCCAGGCATGTGGAAACATCAAAAGAATCCTCGGGGAGAACGCAAGTCGAGATGACGCCAGGCACCGCTGCATACGAAAGCGGCAACCGCGACGGGTAAGTCGACGAGAGAACCCTGCCTGCTCAAAGAGAAATATAAGAGTTACGCTTAAGCTTAATATTTTAATTAGTAACTAAGCCTAATTAAGAAGCTTTATAAGAGAGGTCGGAAACGAGGACTAAGTAAGAGCATTCCAATGACAAAACTAGAGTCATATGCAAAACCATAATACCGTTCGCAATGAAAAGAGTAGCCAAGCGGGACGGAGACGACGTGGCTGGAATCGTTCCGTGGTGGCTTGCTGTACTCGTTGCTGGCGGGCGAGGCGGCGATGACTCCTCGCGGAGAAAATCCTGATACACTAACGTCTTGGCTCTCCTGGCGTCCAGCTCGTTAGCGTCCTCCTCGATTCTGCATAGGATCAAGCTTGTGGCAGTGCCGTCGTGGTCCTCTACCTCCGACTGAAGCGTGGGCGCTGGCTCACCGTTGCCAATGGCGGGAATGCCCCCTTGCACCGAAGCTGGCACTGCTCGCTCGCCCAGAGCACTGCTTTCGGATTAAGGCTGAGGGAGTTCCGTCTTGGTCGTTCACTCCCCTGTGAACCTTTCAAGAAAACAATGCTGCAAAAAGAATTCACATCAACGTCATTACAAAAATTAGTCAAGCTCGAAGGTGGCCTTGAAGGCAAACTAGCTGCTTCGCTCAAGCACGCAGCAGCTTCAACGCTATCAGAAATAGCAGTCTTCTTCGCTCTAGGATCGAGGCAAAAATTATTTGAGAGAGTTCTTTCATTATCTGAGAAAGTTCGCACTAAACTTACTGGCAGAGATTGCGATCCACACGCCGACGCACCTAAGCTCTCACGCCGTCCATATCGATGAGGAAACTCCGTCAGTTTTGCCTTCCCCGTCGTTCTGGCGCCGCTTAAAGGTGAAGGCTTCTCGTGGCATCGTCCATCACTATTTCTCGCCTTTCGTTTATCTGAGTAGCAGAAGTTCGAGAATTTTCCTCTTCTCGCATCAGCCGCATTTACGAACTTTCTCCTTGTTCCATCGTCCAGAACAGTGCACTCTCTAATCTTTTCCTCCCCCATTTCTCCCTTATAAGCGCCCTTAATTAGTTCATTAGATAAACAATTCTGTAGCCCCAATGAGCATGCGGTACCGCCGTTCCTGCGATTCTGGACTGGTCCATCCTTGCACGGTGGTATAGGGTTCGCATCGCGCTTACTTTTTCGGTTTGCCTGGCTCAATCTCGAATTGCTTGCTTGCGTCATGTCAACAGATCGGTTTCGCTTTACCAGCGCCATCTGTTGGCGTGACAACTATTAATAGAGATTTACGTTCTGTATTTATAAACGGTGAATATTTGGATGATTGTGTACTTTCTGTGATAGACTACGTTTTGAGTAGAATTTGAAGCGGCGGACTAACAGGAGATAAATATTAGTGACTCATCACGAATTTTATCAGTCCAATGTGAATAATTTCATGCTGTATAGTCACTGTACAACAAATTTTTCTAGAAACAAAATACCACCATTATTAAAATCCATCGAAGTCAGAATTGCCGCCACTTACTGTGATCACGGAGCGAGTTATATCATCGCGACTACCATTCATGCAATCCAACATCTGCACGATGAAGGACACGCGATTGTGGGACAAGTTTGAAATGTTCCAGTTGATGTGCAGACTATGATAACATCATTACCGCCCAATTGATTTGAGTGATGATCAACCACTCAATGAAGTCATCTATATACAGGGTTACAGGGAATGTCGACCTAGATATACAAGGACGTATTATTTAGGTCGTTGCCGTTAGTTTTGACCCGATAACATAGTATCCAAAAGGTAACCGTATTCTAGATATGTGACTTATAAATTCAAAGAAAAAAATATCATTTTTTGCTCTAATTTCAACTTTTTTTTTAATTTCCAGACTCTAGGGTCCAATATTTTTTGCTGTTTTTACGTAGGGGATATGCCAGTTTATAAAAGTAAATAATAAAACTTGAAACAACTTGCTGTCGGTTTAATGTAGCTGCTCGATAACTATTTGAATGTAGATATTTTCACCAAGTGTTCCCAACTTTGAAGCACGTTAATTAAAAATAGTTCTATGGATGTTATCCTGCAAATTATTTTAATATCTTCTACGTCTTTTTAACTATCATAAAAGTTATAATATTCTCTGTTAAGTAGGCAAATCAAACACAAAAAGACAGAGAAAGCGGTCCGATTTACGTTTTATGGTCGCACTTTGCTGTTTTTCCTCGCTTACCCGTCTTGCTATCTTCTCCGTTTCCTGCTTTATATCCCTGTTACGCAATCCAACTTTCATTCTGTCTACTTTATATCCATGTTATTTGATTTGTTTACTCAAAAGCAAATAACAATCAACAACAGAGCAATCAGTCTTAATAAGCAAAGAAGTACCACTCTAACAGAAACATGGCTTTTAAACCACAAAGCAAAAAATAAATGTACCTACAATTATACTTCCATTACACAGGGTGACAATCATCCTCAAAGTACTGCTGGCTGAGTGCTCTCATGAGCAGAAAAAGAGAAACTCTCTGGCCATAGATAACGCCTTTATTAGACAGAATGAAAGTTGGATTACGTAACAGGGATATAAAGTAGGAAACGGAGAAGATAGGAAGACGGGTAAGCGAGGAAAAACAGCAAAGTGCGACCATAAAACGTAAATCGGACCGCTTTCTCTGTCATTTTGTGTTTGATTTGCCTACTTAACTGAGAATATTATACCTTTTAGGATTGTTAAAAAGACGTAGAAGATATTAAAATAATTTGTAGGATAACTTCCATAGAACTTTTTTTAATTAATGTGCTTCAAAGTTGGGAACACTTGGTGAAAATATCTACATTCAAATAGTTAACAAGCAGCTACATTAAACCGATAGCAAGTTGTTTCCAGTTTTATTATTTATTTTTATAAACTGGCATATCCCCTAAGTAAAAACAGCAAAAGTGGCTGTCCCCTTACGTGTGGGTCAGGCGTTTGTGAGCTTCAGGGATTCTGTGAGCTATACTGGTTGTAGTACTGCTACTTTAGGGTCACCCTTACCAGAAAGGTCATGGTTGAGAAGTGAGACGAAGAGTATCCAAACAAACATATATCTCATGATGTCGACGACTGAGAGAATTCATACTGCATCAGGTGTGGCGCAGGTTAAAGTCACCCGCGTTCGGGAGTTAGGCAGAGGCTCTCGTTCGAAAAATAGTCGACAGTCTCCCGGCTGTTATCTCAGAGCAATGCCTCCGAGAAGCCCCACCCGTTATGCGCTTGGGGAAACGGTCGGGGGCAGCGCATGCCTTTACCCAGGAGGAGAAACGAATAAAGCGACAACGGGATCGGCTGCAGCTTTGGAACGTATTCTCCATGACAGGAAAGGAATCAGAGTTAGTGGAGGAAGCCAAACGGTATCGACTGGATATCATAGGTACCCTCTACGAAACGTCCGGGTTCTGGAACTGTGGACTTAGAAGAAGGCTGGAAGCTTTTCTACTCTGGTGTCGACCCTAACATGACTGCCCAGGCGGGAGTGGGGATACTCACAAGTCCCCGGCTGGCAGATTATGTTGCAGATTGGACCCCCTTAGGTGGAAGACTGTGTCTCCTGAGGCTTCAGATAGAGAAACGGTCTCTCTCTCTATTCGTTGCATATGCTCCGAATGCAGTCACAGAGTACCCACTTTTTCTAGATGAAGTTGATGCTGCTCTTAGCAGGAGAGGGAGTGCATATTCTGTCATCCTAGTGGGAAACGTCAATGCACACGTAGGGGCTGATGACCAAACGTGGAAAGGCGTGATTGGGAGGAATGACGACCCCGGTTTAAATGCGAATGGGAGCTGCTTGTTGGATTTCTGTTGAAACAATGGACTTTCCATCACAAACACCTTCTTCCAGCACAGGGATGTCCATAAGTATACCTGGTACAGGGATGCAATGGACCAGAAGTCACTGATTGATTTTGTAATCGTTTCAGCCGACTTATTCCGATCAGTGTTGGATACTCATGCGCATCAAATGGCATTGGAGGATAGAGCTGTGAGGAAGACCTCAGTGATATCTTCAAGTTTCAAAGAACTACCCAGTGCTCATGGTACTGTTGAAGAGGAGTGGCAGTTGTTTAAAACTGCTGTGATTACTTCGGCTGCACTGTGCTGTGGTCGTAAGCGGCTGAGTATGGCGCAGAGAGGGTAGAAAAGGACTGCATAGTCGAACGGTGAAGTCCAATAAGCTGTCAAGGCAAAGAAGGAAGCCTATTTGCCATGGCTTGCAAATAAGTCAACTTCGAGTCGAGCGCGTTACACAGAGGCGCGAAAAGCAGCATCAAAGACAGTATCAACAGCTAAAGCCAAGGCCTGGGAGAAGTTCGGGGATAAATTGGAGGCAGACTATGGTTCGGCAAACAAGGTATCCTGGCAGACCGTGCGCCGCCTCCGTGGAAAGAAGTCTCTTTCATCACAAACTATTAAGAGTTCAGATGAGAGGGTTCTGAAAACGGAGGAGAGCGTGTTCCATAGGTGGAAGGAATACATTGCATCTCTTCTTAATCTGGTGACAGCAACAACTGAGGCACATGAGGTGCACCTTGGAGCGGAGAATAGTCACGTTAGTATCACTGAAGCAGAAGTCAGATGGGCAATTAAGTCCCTGAAATCCTGTGGCTGACTCGAGTGTGTCAGGTTGCTTGGATATCTGGACAGGCCCCTAAGCAATGGCAGACAGGAATTGTGATCCCTATCTTCAAAAAGGGAGATCAGAGAGATTGCAACAACTATCGAGGCATCTCTTGCTCAGCATTCCTGGGAAAGTGTACGCTAAGTGTCTGGAGAAGAGAAGTCGGGAAATAGTCGACTCCAAACTGTCGGGGGAACAGTGTGGTTTCCGACCTGGCCGAAGCACGACGGATCACAACTTTGCTCTAAGACAAATCTTTGAGAAATCCTGGGAGTATGCAAAAAAGGTCTACGCTTGCTTTGTGGACCTCGAAAAAGCATATGACAGAGTTCCTCGGGAGAAACTCTGGCAAGTGATGCAAGAGTATGGACTGGATGGGCAATTACTGGTTGCTATCATGTGTCTGTACGAAAGCTCTGAGATGTGTGTCCGGATAAATGGCATTAAGTCAAGACCGTTCACCGTGGGTGTTGGACTCCGCCAAGGGTGCGTACTGTCGCCCCTCTTGTTCATTATCTTTATGGACTGGATAGACAGGGGCAGCCCAGGCGATGAGCGTGTTTGTGTGGGCAACTCCCTGGTGGAGAGGTTGCTCTTTGCTGACGGCCTTATCCTCCTTGGGTCTTCTCGCACGAACCTTCAGCATGCACTAGACCGGTTTGCAGCCAAATGTGAAGAAGCTGGGATGAAGATCAGTGTGGCTAAAACTGAGATTCTGGTCCTTTCAAGACAGCCTGCTCAGTGCGCTCTCCATGTTAGGGGAGCCTCATTGAGACAGGTGGGGAAATTCAAGTATCTCGGGATTGCATTTATGAGTGATGGACGGCAGGAGAAAGAATTGGATGCTCGGATCGGTGCAGTAAGCTGTGTCAGACGTGAACTGTGGCGATCCATGGTAATGAAACGCGAGCTGGGTAACAAAGCCAGGTCCTCCGCCTTCAAATCTATCTTTGTCCCCATTCTCAACTATGGTCATGAGGCTTGGGTAATGACCGAAAGAGTGAGATCGCGGGTACAAGCGGCTGAAATGAGATTTCTGAGAGGTGTGGCAGGTGTTACCCTACTAGATAGGGTGCACAGCAGCACAATAAAGGAGTCTTTAGGTGTTGAGCCGCTACTTCTCCGCATTGAGAGTCTCAGTTGCGCTGGTATGGCCACGTGATACGGAAGCCGCAAACTGGTCTTCTTAGGCAGTTGTTATTTTCCAAGCCGGTGGGTAAGAGACCAAGGGGTCGGTCGGCCTAGAACCAGGTGGCTAGACTACATGGAGAATCTGGGTTCGAGTCGCTTGGGTATTACCAGGGAGGACATGCACCTGATGGCGGAAGATCGCGATCGCTGGAAATCTTCCATAGGGCTGCTGCCCCCGCGACCCTAACGGATGAGCGGGTTTGAAAAGTAAGTAAGTAAGTATTTGTTTAATAAACTGTTATGTCTTGCTTTTTATTGCCTTTTCATTTGATGCGTTATTTAAGTCTCGTTTTAACCTTATTTTTTGCGGTTTTTATTGCTATTTCTTGCTCTTCATTGAGAGTTTGATAATGGTTCAACCTCCTGAATTTTGCTATACAAACTTTACCATCTTTAACAGAACGCAAACTCAGTGTCGTTGAATCGTTTGCCAAAATAATGGTGGTTCCCAGCTCCCCGTTCCCCACATAACTGGCGCCGTGACATAGGTTCCGGTCCCGTTTCCCACATGACTGGTGTACTGTGCCAGCCAGAATGCTAAGTTTTCAGTCCTGTATGTTGCGGCCCCGTTCCCACACCGCTATTACTTATAAACCACACACATCAGATCTCGCCTACCTGGCACCTGTGAGATATCTGCCATATTACCAGACGTTTTGGAAACCCTGTATAAAGATGTGACAAGAAAAGATTCCTTTTAAGTAAAATTTCCTATCATAAAGTTAAACTAATAACAATAGACTGGGCTGAATTGTGAAAGAATGATGGGTAGAAAGGTTAATAGCTCTGAATTAAAAATACACGATACCAAGATAATAAGAGTTAATTATGTCTGTAGTTATATAAATTTCTACCCAAGAGCTCAGAGTCTGCCTTGTGGATGAAAATGTTTTAATAAATTTCTCCTTCACGCATGTCAGATATTACTATAAACTACATAGAGTTGAGCACGTTACAACTAAACGATTTGCAAGCATCATAAGTCTATGAAAAACCCCGCTGCTATGTTTGGTGATGTTCTATCTTGTGCCCACTGTGTCGAACTATGTCTCTGCATCGCAGTTTCCATTCAATAAGACTTAGTTGCAGAGAATTTAGGTCGATCTTCAAAGGGTTTCCATAGACCGTCTAATGTACGGGGTCATCTATTTCCAAGGGCGCGTTTCAGCAGTCCAAAGCCGCAATAATCCATGGGGATGCGTCTAGAGATTTCACGGGTATGTCTTCAAACGGAATTCAATGTATGTCCGTCTCCTGTTCCAGTGTTTACAAATGGGCGACCGTTGACTTGGACGTATGACTCGCAGCTGTATCGTGATGCGCCCATGCCAGGTTTCACGCTTAACCGGTCGGAAATTTTTGTGGATTATGTGCGTACCGTTGACTGTGATAACCATACCTTATTTGCTACAGTCCTTTGAGTTTTGGGATTTTCTGCAGAGATGAGATGCTTGACTTTGGCTGCAACCTCCGGTGTTCTGCTTGGAGTGGGTCGTTGTCTTCAGGGTCCAGCTTAGTCCAACTTTTTGTTATTGTGGGTTTTCTGTTTTTATTTAGTATGCTACAGATTCCTGCCTTCGAAATGATGAGGCCCCTGGATTTGCATTATTTTATAATCTGGAATAGGACCACTTCGCGTTGGAAAGTGCATTTATATATCCTTTCCAATATCTATCGATTTTGGCGGCATTCTCGCAGCTAGCATTTGTACAACGATTAAGAATGATGAAGCGATGTTCCCTTTATAACTCCTCACCACCGCGTAGCCCTGTTAACCACGTGGCTGGAGAATTTGCATATGTAAATCGTTTAGTTGTAACGTACTCAGTCATCTGTACTGTATTCAGTAGATTATAAAAATAAAGATACATATGTTATCAAAGCCTTTTTTAAATTTGGAACAAGAGGTCAAACTTAATTAGTCTACACAAGAGGCCGGTTAAGAAAATTTACTTACCAGCATCTGTTAAAAGAAGTATATTCTGTTGATTCCAAACAGTGAAAATATCCGATACATATTCTACACATTTATCAATAAGAGACCCAGGCTGCAATCGATGACCTACAGAGAATAATTTGTTATCAGGGAATAAGCATAATTATAACATTTATTCATCTTTGTAAAACGTTAAGTTATGAAATAATTAAATTTTATTTAATTAATTAATTGAGATGAATTTCATGTGTGAATTTATAATCAGAAATGTATGAAATAAATAATTCAACATACAATGTACATTAGAAGTTCATAAAGATTAAATTAAATGTTTTAATGCTTAACCTTGAAGACTGAAAACACATGGAAATTCTTTCAGTTTGTTAGATATAAAATCTTTTCACTTGAAAGTAGTACTAGACTGAACATGGGATATTAATATCATAACTTCCTTAATTTAATGTAATAATAATTAAATAAAATTAAGTAATTATATATTAAAAATGATGCAAAGTCACGTTTAGTCTACATATTTGGGTTTCAGATGATATCTAACTTTTGAGGTCTAGATGACGTCCAATTGATATCCAAATTGATGAGAGTTTTTCTAGTGATAATTCACTGATGATCCCAATTATTTTAACACAGAAGATTTTTAAGTTGAAATCCAAGCAATAAGTGACTTTTACTGATGATGATGTTGAAATTTAGATAAAACTTTGTAATCTCTTGGAGGAATTCTTGAAGATTATGGAAGCTGGAAGTTAAAGTTCGATATACTGTTATAAGACACATACGTATACAGGAGACCACACGTATTAAGCCTTTTTTCGGAAGTTCCAGTCCTAGAGCTTTGGGGGAAAAATTACACGACTAAAGACTATGTGAAGAATTAAATGATGGCTACCCCGGCTAGCATTTAATTTTCTGGAAATGGCTGGAAATTGGCGCATTCAAGGTCCGGCCAAAAACTTTAAGGGAGAACATGTGTCGAGTAGAGTGTCGTTGGATAGGTATTAAAAAAAGAAACAACTTTTGTAGGCTTCCTTCAGGAAATAAACAATAAAAACATTTTCACTCAAATGTGCAATTTGCTTTGTTGGCATTCCTTTAAAAATTTTTCACATCAGGTTTTATCTTGCGCATTATTTATTGCTATGTTGTGAACGGATGAAGCTACGTTTATAAGCAAGGGGGAGGTGAACCAGGAAAATCTTCATTGTCTCCGTGAGGTAGACGAACAACATGTCTGGAATGTGAATACGTTTTGTATTATTAATGGAGGCCACATTTTCGGCCTAATTTCTTCTAGCGTAATTTGAGGCGGTAGTTTATGTCCACCTTCTAGAAAACACGCTACCGAACTCCTTGAAAATCTGCCCTTAGCGACGAGGGATGGCATGTGGTTTCCGATTGCATATTAAGCAATCACACAAAAGTTTCATTTCAAATCAAAGTTATATTATGAAGCAAATTAGAAAGAGCAAGATATCTGGCAACTCAAGGGTTCAAAACAGCCTTAATGACTAAAGTCTCAGGCGGCGGAATTTTATGCTAAGGGTTTGAAGAAGCTTCACGGCATCAACAGTACTTACAAAGAAGTGGTTGTTGTGTGGAAAAATAATATAATGGTGCACATATTTGGAATCATAATAAACATTTCATTTATTACTGTTCTCATTTTATAACCGACCGGCTTATTTACTTTCTTATACATAATATAAGGGAGTATTGTTATCACGAAAAATTTCGACCTCCAGATTTTCACTGATCTATACATTTTAGGGTCCTAGATTACGAAAAAGTGATTTCTGGAAAATGCCTGTCAGGGCTGCGTGTGTGTGTCCACGATAGCGTCCAAACGGTTAAAGCTATCAAGACCAAACTTTAAACTTAAGATTATAATCTTCCTTGGAAGGTCTGGTTAGTTTTCCAGTGGGATCGGTGAACCGGAAGTATCAGTTTACTCTAGCGCCAAAATATAAATTTTGAAATATCTCGTTAACCATTGCGTTTATGAAAATTTTGAAAAGATTGAAAAGTGTTACAATTACAATTTTAAACAATTTTTGTTAAGAAAGTTTTTCAAAATTCCAAACGGAAGTACCAGTTCTACTCTTTTCAAAATCCAGTTTTTTGCTAATATATGCGAAATAAGACGGAATAGGAAAATTTGTAATGTATACAAAAGTGTTCAGAAGCTAATTTTAAACGACCTTTGTAAAGAAAATTTTTCAAAATTCCAACCGGAAGTACCAGTTCTACTCTTGACAAAATCCTGTTTTTTGCTAATATAGGCGAAAGAAGATTGTATAGGAAAATTTGGAATCTATACCAAAGTGTTTAGAAGCTAATTTGAAGTAACTTTTATTCACAAACCTTTTCAAAATTTTGTAGCCATTTTAGACAATTGTTTTTTTTTCTGTATTTGGACTAGGATATTTATGTATAAGAAAGTCGCGTGGTGACCACACCTCATTTTTTTTGAAATCGATTTAGGTGGGGTTACTGAAAAATATGCGAAGCATTCATTCCATAAACCAAAGGAGAACGCCAAAAAACCACAATTCAAAATAAATCACAATAGCCTAATGTTGGCAACGTTGTTAACAAATTCTTCAAAAAAGGATATAATGTAATGACATCTACTTATATTTTACCGAATAGCCTAACGTAGCCACGGTAATCATTTGGTGGAAAGGTTTAATTATTTAGTCAACATTCCAAAATGTCGTGACAATGAAAATGTCAATTGTGCAATGAAGATATACAGCTGTTAAAATTTTTGATAGAGCTCGACCCGTTTTTAAGAACCGGAAAAAAGGAAATTATGTAAAAGTTGTTTTTTTTTTTGGAAACTGAATCACGGAGAAGTTAAACGTAGCTCCTCTGTCGAAATTCTAATTAATAATTTCACTAACCCACTAGAATTCGATTGACAGCTGAATGATCAATGAATTAAAGACTGAAGCTGGTCCGAAATGTACACTCACTCACCAAAATTCATGGCACACCACTCCAGTCAGATTTTCTGTTCGTAATAAGACAGATCTCGCAGTTTCTGTAATGCAGATGCACAGGACTCCTTGATATCACACAATGATTGTAAGCAAAACCAGCTGCAGAAATGGCAGCACGCCGAGAGCTATCTGCATTTGAAAGGGGGGTGATTGTTGATGCCAGGTGGATGGGTGCCTCAATACCAGATATATCCAACACCCTGCAATTTTACCACACAACCGTTGCAAGAGTCTATCAAGAGTCCATCCAACGAGGGGTTGCAACCCATGCCGGACAGCAGAGGGGCCGTCCACGCCTCATTGATGCCAGAGGTGTTCGCCGGGTCACTTCGCTTGCAATTTCTGACCGAAGGGCGACAGCGGGCTTAATCACCATGCGGTACAATCAGGGACGTCCCACAACTGTCTCCGTAACGATAATTTGGCATACCTTGGCAGCTGCAGGCTTTGGGAATAGGAAGCCATGGCGGGTGCCACTTTTGACAGCTGCACATCGTCGGCAACCCCTAGCCTGGGCCAACCAACATCGACATTGCACCGCTGAGGACTGGCGAAGGGTTGCCTGTCCGACGAGTCACGGTTTCAGCTGTATCGGGCCGATGGTAATGTCCGTGTCTAGCGCAGGCCACACGAAGCCATGGACCCTGCTTGTCAGGTGGGGACCAGTCAGGCAGGTGGATACTCCATACTGGTCTCGGGTGTTTTCTCGTGGCATGCAATGGGTCCATTGGTGCATCTGACATCCACTCTGCATGCTAATTCCTTCGTCGATCTGCTTTGGGACCACCTGCACCCCTTCATGAACTGTTTTTATCCCGCGGGACGGCATCTTCTAGCAAGATAATGCCCCTCCACACGAGGCCCTTGTGACACGGTAGGGTTGGAGGAACATGCTACCAACTTCACGACAAAGATTTGGCCTCCATGTTCCCCAGATTGCAATCCCATTGAACATTTGTGGGACGTCATCGAACGATCTGTCAGTCGTCACCAACACAACTGGTAAATGCAGCATCGTTATGGAGTGCAGTGGAGGCAGCATGGCTTGCAGTGCCTGTGAATGTTTACCAGGGACTGGTTAACTTTCTTCCATAATGGGTCGCCGCCGTTATCCGAGCCAGAGGGGGCCTGACACGTTATATTGCAGGTGTGCCATGACTGTTGGTGAGTGGGTGTATTTCCAGGGAAATTCGTATCATAAATAATCTCCTTGTAGAGGGATCTGACTTATCTCAGAATGGAACGAATTTATCATACTGGAACCTGATATAAAGAGAGCTAAATTGAAGATGCGGGTATAAGAACGACTTCAGCTGAGTGTTCTGTCTGTCGGTTAATATTGGTTAACTTATGAGAAATTACATTCCATTCGTTGGTGTTTTTATTTTTTCTTTCTTCGTCTGGTAGCGATTCGGAGTTAACAGCGGAAATGAAGCTTGGTTCAGCTTGTCGAGCGTGGAGTTTATGAATCAAAAACGTATCTTGAAAATCGAGGAAGAACGTCCACTCATCACCTAAGATCAGTATGTTTTTCCACAAACTGAATGAACATACCCTTGTATTCTTCTTCATCAAGTAGAGAAACGTTAAGGAACCAATTATGATGAAAAGCAGTACCTGCAGATGATGCTGGAAGCAGAGAATTCCAAGACCACTTGATGGCACTGTGGTTGGAGAACGAACATGGAATAACCTCCATCGTTCTAGGGGCATCAGCAAATGCACTGTCTACGAGGACTAAATCCAACCTTTGATGGAATTTAGGCCCACTCTGATTATAGATCGTAGTTTTTGTCCATAAGTCAAACAATGCATTTTTCTGGCATAATTAAAACACATCCTGATGAAAAGATGTTATACTAGTCCGGATGGCAATTAAAGTCTCCAGCAATCACTACAAGTAAAGATGTGCACAGTCAGTCATCCAACTCGCTGAAAAAGTTAGTTTCTCTACATCATCGCTTGGACCATATACATTAAGCAATCGGAACATGAAGCCAAATGATGAAATGTCCATAGAAATCACCCTGTACTCGCAGTCAAATGCACAATTCACCACCATCAAGGAGGGGTTAAAAATGATGGTAACTACTCCCCTCTTATGTGGCGATGAAGAATTAATAAAAAATTGTCCTTCTGGTTGTTGGCTGTGCATACCAGGAAGATTGTAACCCTGCTGTGAGAACGCTAACTTTACTTTTTGAAGAATAAATATATAGGGTACGTACAGTGTGATAAATGTCGACAAGACTGATTGCTTAAAAGAAGAACGAAGGGATCAAACGTTCAGTGATATGACCTTCATTTAAGAGTTATATTGTCAGAGGCTGACCTGTATCTGGTGGAGGCTTCAGCCTCTCAGATGTTAGGGTTGGCTCTGTTGTCTTCCACCTCGAGGAAGAAGAATGGCTGTGCCGACGGTCTGCACAGCTGTCACACTCCATAGAAGAGGAAGCAGCAAACCCATCCCTTTTGCTACAATGTCTTCTAGATTTCTTGCGCGGGCTTTTCACCGACGCAAGATGATCCTGAAGGCTGTGTGCTGATAACTTCGACGTCCAGCTGATGATGATAACCTGTCCAGAGAAGATAAACAAGTGATTTCACAGTGGCTGCAACATCGATGCTTGCGCTGGCACAGGAAGGGCTGGAAAATCTTCTGCTGCAAACACTGATCCGGAATCCAATGATACGTAGACATCTTCTTCTGCAGAGCTTTCTTCTCCCACCATCGAAACGTCGCTCGATGGCTGAGGAGTGGGGACAACTTCCCGAATCTCTGGAGGCAGTGGAGGACATGGCATTTCCTTCCTTGATTCTGCAGGGAGAGGCAGCGGAGATGCAGTCACTTGCGACCTTCGAGGTGGAGGTGAAGGCAGCATAGCTCTGCGTGGCATGGGCGACTTGGCAGGTGATGTCATTAATGGTGACTTCTGGGACGGCACATCCCTAGTGGTGATGGAATTGCTGGTGCTACATGAATTCTCTCCGGGTAGCGATGAAATTTGCCCATGATACGCTGACATGTATAACACCTCTTAAGGAGAGGACAATCCTTCCTGACGTGGGATGGTTTCTTGCAGTACCAGCCCAGCAGCACTGCCCTTGCCCCTTGTAAGATCTGGAGAAGCATTTTCCTTACATCACAGGGTGTTGCGGATGTCCTTATGAAGGATCATGTCCACTACGATGTCACCGGTTTCCTGCAGGGGAGAATCCAGATGCTGTGGATACGAGACTTTCCAAATCTCCCCATAGTCAGACATGTATTCTTTCGTTTATTCTTCTGCCATCAGCAGAGAAGCCTCCCTGGATAAGAATGGGAAGATACCCGGGTTCCGGATAAACTAGAGGGACGGTGGTTTGTCCAACTTTGACGAATTCGGCAGATATGATCCTGTCTAAGTTACGCTGTCAGCAGAACATCCTCAAAAGTGTGTAGCTTACGAATGGAATTCTCTTAAAGAATTGTAATATAAGCTGTGTTTGTAAAATAAATGTATTCTGACTTGATGGCTTTGGCAGTGACAATTTGGTTACGAGCTCGGGCAATCACACGTCGTTGCTCTCGGTTAGTAAAAGCTTTTGGGCGACCACTCGGAATTTTCAAACCATATTGCGATTGTTTAAAGATGTAATTCTTTACAGTTGGGAATAATCTTTGAATAACTATAACTGCAGGATCACCGATGGTAATACTGGAGGGATATGCGTTTTTGCGTATAGCTATTTCATAAATGCCCCTACGTCAAAGGGGCCATCAGCAATCATCATCACCATATTCTCCATGGTGATGTGATTCAAAGATTGAAAAAAGTTCGGGGGGGGGGGGGGGTGAAACCTCCCCCAGAGGTCACCGGGGGGAGGGTCACTCACCAACAAAAATCACACACAGCACTTGCGAAACAGTTGATACAAAGTCATAAAGCATTATTCTACACAAGAAAAAAGTCGCTAATTGAGACACAAGAAAATCGATCATCTAATCGCAAGAATCTCTTATCTGATCCAGTTCTGTTGGCGGAATCCGGATGAGTCGAACGGTTTTATCTCTTGATACTCTCTGAAGATTTGCTCTCATCGCCTTGCTTATATCCCCCTTTAATCAGCTTATTAGCCATGGGAATATTCAAGGTCTATGAGAGCGGCTTCTTGCTATTTCTGCTGTACCCAGCCGTTCTATTAGTATCCATAGGTGCCAGGAATCTCTCCTCTTTCTTCGCTTGCTGTCGGCACCTAGGATTTTTACCTGCAGCTTGAGGCTTCCCGGCCGTGTGTGACCGACGACATGAAGGCTTTGCTCGTGGTTTACCGGCTTTGTACGTGGTTTATGCGTACATTGTTTCTTCCGTCTATAACTGTTAAAATCCAATGCTTTATTCTATTTTTTACTGTCTGCAACCGCGTCTATGTCTCTCTCTTACTGTCACTCGCGTTTCTATTCTTTCAGGCGGCTGTTCTCATGAAATTGTTTATTTTTGTCTTAGGGAAAACGACAGCCTGAGTTTGTTCATGGAAAAAATCGAACTATTTACGGTTCTAAACGTCACAAATAAAGTTTTTCATTATATAATTCCATGCATAAATGGCCTGTACATTGGTCAATGCTTTTCTCTCTTTGCAATTAAATAGCTAAGGCAGAGAAGAGGATTGCGAACTAATTTAAGACATGTAATGGTTTTACTTGGTGGTCAAAATCACTCAATATTGATTCAATGGTACGTCTTTTAGTGATACCATTATGATCCATTGGAAACTTTCAATGCTAAGGTATTGAATGTAATGTATCCAACATCTTGTAATGATGTATCATGAATGAATATAAGTTATTAATGAATATAACATAAAATAATGGTATTCGAAATTGTTTTAAAAATACGTGGTTTCATGGGATCATTATGGTCCACTGGAAACTTTCAGTGCTAAGATTTGACATGTTGTGTAAGGGGAATTTTCAGTGAAAATCCAACAGCGCTCCATCGGTCAACAATGCATTTCCGTAAAACTTGTTGATATGAATTTTTACTCCATTTCCTTCAGGAACCATTCCCTGCAGTTTGTCGGTGTACTTAAAATTTACCCTGCATATAAAAACAACTTGGAATGACGTGTCATCAGTGAATATAACGTAAAATTAATGATAGTCGGAATTGGTTCAAATGTACATGGTCTAGTGGTACCATTATGGCCCATAGGAAACTTTCATTGCTAAATATAACTTGTAATTCTTAAAAGGGACGGGGATTATATAGAAAATTGACATGTTCCAAAAGGATGTATCTAAGACCTCCATAAGTTGTAAGGGTGTAGAATAAAGAGTGAATTTAAAAAAAAATTGTGCATTACTTTTGGAGTAACCCTCGTATTATGGCCATTTTCAGACAGTAACATATCCATTATGTACTGTTTGTTGGTTTATTATTTTAAGTAAATAAAATAGCTTTGCCCCTGAAAAAGATAACTTTTACGTGCATATTTTACGTGCAGTAGCAAGATAACTTTAAACCCCTGTATATCAGGAAGGGATAAAGATTTTTGAAAACGGAAAAATGGAACTTCTAGATAAATGTGTAATGAATATAGTGCTTAAAGTTGAGCTATTTACTATGATTAGTTATTTAGATATTCGCGGCTGACACTGAAAAAAGGTAAAAACCGTGATTTTTTAAATTTATCCAGAAACCGTCCACGAACAAATAGTGTCCTTATAAGCCCCCGAAGGCCCACTCTAGACAGCACCTACTGCAAAAAGAACCAACTGATTTGCTCAGTTTGCCTATGTTCTGCATGACTTGTAATGCTTTAACTTTGACCCTGAGCTATGACAATAATCTGATTGTTTCGATGATTATACAGGGTGAGGAATTTATCTTGAGACAACTGAATATCTCGGAAACTAAGCATCAAAAGTGAATTATTTCGCGGGGGAAATTCATTAGTTAAAAAATTACTCCTCCCCCCCTTGTGAGGGAGGCTGGGGGGAGAGGGTAAACTTGAAATCCTAAATAGGAACCCCTAATTTTAATGGTATATTCAGATTGTACACAATAAATGTTTTATTTTTGGTGGTTTTTCAATTGTTCCAACCGTTTAGGAGATAGAGGTTCTGAAAGTGTGGAAATTTTAAAGTTTTGAACCCAGTTTTATCAATGAAGACAAAGAGATAGTGAGTGGGTCTTACAGACATTTCTATTCTACTTTTTAATGGTCTTTAAGAATCCGAAGTCAGAATTTCAAAAATCCAATATTTTTCAATACACACGCATAGACTCTGTCTCCATAAGATTCCTGCCCCCAAAAGTTTACTTATGCACTAAAAAATTTTGAAATTCTGACTTCGGATTCTTCAAGACCATCAAAAAATAGAACAGGAATGTCTGCAGACCCACTCTCTAACTTTGTCTTCACGATAAAATTGGGTTCAAAACTATAAAAGTTCCACATTTTCAGGACCTCTATCTCCTAAATGGTTGGATCAATTGAAAAAACACCAGGAATGAAACATTTCTCAAATATTGTGTAAAATCTGAATATACCATTAAAATAGGGGTTCCTATTTAAGATTTCAAAGTTATCCCAGCCCTCTTCACTAGGGGGGGTAATGTTTTAACTAATGACTTTCCCCCGCGAAATAATTCACTTTTGATTTTGGACATTTATTCGTACAATGCTTAGTTTCCGAGATATTCAGTTGCCTCAAGATAACTGCCTCACCCTGTAAAAATGGTCGCTAGGCCACGGGTTATCCAAAACACTTGATCACAAATTCCTATGTTTAATAGAACCCGATATATGAGCCTCGGAAAAATCGCATTTTTATGCGCGGCGTTTTGGACCATATTACGTAAACATGCTTACCGATAATGCGGTTATTTTATCTTATAATTAGGGTTGTCAATCAATAACTGTAGCAATTGCCATCCAAAAAATTTAAATCAAAATTATTGTTGGAATTCTTTAGTATAACTAGCGTGTCGTCTGCTATTCAGGTCTAGTCTAGAGTGCCTTTATAACCACTCTAGTCTAGTCTAACCACCCTGGTTATAAAGGCACTCTAGTCTAGTCGAACCCGCAGCACCCTCGGTGGGCAAAGATTCCAGGATACGCTCTCATGAATCGAGATTCCTCCTGTGGTATTAGTAATGATCTATCTCTATGCCTTACCTTATGCATAACTAACCTCCGAACCCTACTGATACGTTCATCACCGAACTTAAAAATATCCTCTTTCGGCTTGAATCCTCCTCCCAAATCGATAAAAAAAACCCGCCTCTTCCTCCTTCCTAAATTCAGTTCCCCTGGTCGTTTCTACCTTCTTCCCAAGATTCATAAACCTGGTAATCCCGGCCGTCCAATCATCTCTTGTAACAACACCCTCTGTGACCACTTTCTGATTATGTCGACCACCACATACGCCACATCCCACCCAGTCTTCCTTCCTATATCAAAGACACTAATGATTTTCTATCCCATATCCAGCGCCTTTTAACGACTCTAATTACGATTTTAAGAACGTCTTCCTCTACATACTTGATGTCTCTTCTCTCTACTCTAACATTCCTCATGATGATGGGATTGAAGCTGTTCGCAACAGTCTCGAAGCTAACAAACCTTTCCAAGTTCCTTCTACTGACACCATCTGCCTTCTCCTTCACACCATCCTACCTCCAATTTCTTCACTTTTAGCAATGAATATTATATCCAGTCGAGTGGCACTGCTATGGGCTCCAAAATGGCTCCCAACTATGCCAACATTTTTATGGGGGAGATGGAAACCAAACTGCTTTCCACGTCTCCCTTGAAGCCGTTGGTCTGGCTGCGGTACATTGACGATGTGTTCCTGATCTGGCCACATAATGAAGACTCTCTCCTATCTTTTATAACCCATTCTAACTCCATCCACCCCTCTATCAAGTTTTCTCACAATTATTCTATCACAACTGTTTCTTTTTTGGATGTCTCTATCTCTATCACTAACAATAAATTGTCTACTAATCTTTATAAGAAGCCCGCTGACAGGCACCAGTACTTACACTATGATATCTGCCATCCACGCCATTGCAAGGATAACATCCCTTTAGGTTAGTTAACTCACATCCATAGAATATGCACTAATCAGTCTGACAAGGACTTCCATGCTAACGCCCTTACCCACTCCCTTAAAGCAAGAGGCTATCCCAAATCTGTCATACGCGCTTCTATCTATAAACATCGCAGTTCCTGTTCTAACCACAATCCTAAACCTTCTCCAGCCATGGCAACACCTACGTTAGTTCTTCCTTATCATCCAACCCTCAATAGTATTAAAAATATCCTAAGGAAACATCAACATATAATTGACAACTCTCGTCTTCTCCATTCCATTCTACCAGAACCACCTAAAGTTTCTTTTAAACGGACATCTAATTTTAAAAACATTCTGGTCCATGCTGCTATTACTAAACCACGCGCTTCCACTAAGGGATGTTCTCCTTGCAATGAAAAGCGTTGTGGCGTTTGCCATTTTCTTAATCCTGCTACCTCCATTTCCAGCAGTGCTTCCCTCCTTTACTTTCAAAATTAACCAGAACCTGACCTGCATTTCTCACAACCTAATTTACCTGTTACATTGCAAAGTATGCCAGAAACAGTATCTTGGTGAGCCAGGCAATACCATGCGTACCAGATTTGCCGGACATAAATTCTACATCCTTAGCAATGCTGACACCCCTGTCACTAAACACATTAATTCCCCTGGTCACTCTTTACAGGCCATCAGCCTTTATATTCTTCGCAGTAACTTCCATAACAAAAGAGAGAGAAAGCAATTCGAGTCTTTTCTTATTTGGAAATTCAATTCCCTCACCCCTAATTGCATTAACCTTAGCAAAGGCACCATTCCCTCATTACCTTTCCCATATCCCTCTCCAACTTCAGCTATTCCTTAATTTGTCGCAAGCTATCTGGGCTATGTTCCTTTTCTTTTTCCCTTTTTTCTTTATCTTTTATTTCCTCTTTTTAATGTTCTTTCATATTTTTCTACCTCTATGTTCATTTTGTGTCCGTCCCTGCACATTTTTTTTCATAGGCTTCTTGTACTCCTTTATTTCAGTGACCTTTGACCCGGTCATTCTTATATGTGGTACTGTTTTACAGGGTGACTAGCGACTGGGAATGGTCAGGGGATTTGTTTCTAACCGGGAACGGTCAGGGAATTTTATTTTTTTTTGTAACCGGGAACAGTCAGGGACTCATAAAATCGAAAATTTTGAACAATGTCAATAATATTTTTTCATGATAGCCTTTTCTTGTCTGCTGATGATCAGGAAAAATCAAGGGGAATTCAGGGAATTTTACGAAATCTTTTTGCTAGGCACCCTATTATTCCTAACCTTTTTTATAATTTTAACTTCATATGTGTTATCCTAGTGCATTTTTCTCGCCGCCCTCTTACTATTTCCTATTTGTCCTCCGTCCTGTTTTATTCCAACAGTTCTTCTAATTAATCTCATTTGTTCTCTTCTTGTTTTCCAGCCAATACCGTATGTCTATTCCCTATGCAAACTATATATAAACCCGTCCGTTAGTACAACTTTCATAACTTCAGGATAATTCTCTAATATTCTATTTGCTTTTAGAGAATTATCCTTTTTGTTTTGATAAAGGATACTCTCTATCCGAAATGTCAGCTTTTTATTTTGATTAATTATTTTTGTTTATTATATCTTATTTTTTATTCACTTTGTATTTTTATTAATAACTATTACTTATGCATAACTCTAACGAGACTGTATAGCGTAAGGGAAAATTCATTGCCGCAAACCAATACCGCCTAGAGAGAAAGCCTGCTCACGGAAAAATCAAATATTGTTTCATCATCTACGGTAGGGACAATTTCGAGCTTATTATTGGTAGAAATATGATTAACAATGTATAACGTTTTCGCGCTCAGGCTTTGAGTAGAGGTGGTGTTGCGTAAACTCGCTATCCGCTCGCTTCAACAGTACAAGTTAAGCGTGGTTCCCACATTCGTAAAAACAACTTCAGAAACCACAAAGCAGAAAACTTTTTGACATCACTTCCTGTTTTTGTCTTTCTGTCCGACAGAAAACTCTCCTATCTTTGTAGGCCTAAGCTCGTTTGAAAGAACCCATCTCCATTTTTATAATGCGATATCAATGCAATTCTTACTTCTTACTATTTTGCTAGCCTTGATAATGGTGCAATAAATCGAACCGCATCCGGATCTTTAGACCAATGGCTCTAATGAACAAAATTATAATTTGTTGTTTTGTTGTATTATTTTTAGATCTAAATAAATTATTTCTTTGTTTTCCATGTTGTTTATTGTATATTTATTAGTTAAATGTTGAACAATGTCATTGATGTTTATGTTGATAATGATTAGAATATAATTTAAATATCTGATCCATAATTATTTTTTTTGGTGGTGACATATTAAGTATAATACATGTTCGATATGATTTACATACGTAGATGTTTGAATCACAATCAACATCATAACAATTTAACTTACTTTAAAAGCAAACTGAATGAAGACAGTTTAATCCTATTCAAAATTCAAAAGTCAACTGACCATCGGTCGAGCAACAATCCAACCTTCATTGTTTCCAACAAACGAAAAAACACTGATTGTTAAAATCCAAGATGGGGACAAATAATGATGGATTGTTGCTCGGACCGATGATCAGGTGACTTTTGAGTGCCCAGGCTTGTCTATCGTTTGCCTCGAAACTGAAGAAGTGACATGATTCTAGTCTCGAAACGTTGTGATTTTTAAGTTTTCTTATTATTTCTTGTTTTTTTAAGTTTTTCTTATTATTTCGATTAACTCAATCAAGAGACTGCCTTTTGTTCCAATTTATTTTAACTTTAATCATCCAACATTCAAGTATCATCTTTTAAATTTTAACACTCAGAGTCAAAAAGATTTTCGCTAATAGAATCAATCAGTCAACAAGACTCACCTAAAATCAACCGCAACACCAGACTTTTAATTCACCAACATCAAATTCCAGTTTAAAAAACCGAATGACAACAGTGAACTATTCCATCAAATCGCTGACTATAACATCTCATAAACATTGATATTGAATCTCCTAATTTAATTATATCATTAATTTTATTAATTCTAATAATTCCAAATGGAAACTTAATTAAATTTTAAATATTAAATAATAAGAGATCTTGCTATATTGAACCTCTTCCGTATACAGGGCGTTTTTGAACTCGGTGCACAAACTTCACAGTTTATAGAATACAGAACATTTTTAACAAAGAATGGATGGTCCAAAGTTCACCATTAATTCGCTACAGGGATAAAAGTGACCAACAATTAGTTAATAAAGTTATTGACAACTGATTACAGTAACTGTTCAAATGAGCTACCACTAACAGTAACACATGTCTGACATCGTCGACTCAAAAATGCCTGGTATGTCACGTAGATTCCCAGCTGCAACTGCAAGTCTGGCAACTAAGTCCTCATCTGAGTTAACAGGAGTCTCCTAAACTTGACTCTTGATGTGTCCCCAGAAAAAGTAATCCAGAGATGACAAATCAGGAGATCTAGGTAGCCAAGCAACAGGACAGCCTCTGCCAATCCTTTGTATTGACGTAATTCCGCACACCAATGCTGAGATGCGCAGGCGCCCCATCATGTTGAAACCAAATACGATTCGGAATGGCAAATGGTAAATGTTCCAACAGTTCTGGCAACTGTTCCTCCAAAAAAGGCCAGGTGAACCTGACCATTGAATAGAGGTTGAAGCATAATTGCATGCATAATTCAACTGGTAATGGGTGGAATATTTCCAACATTTTTCCCTGTATCAATTTTATGGTGAACTTTGGACTACCCATTTTTTGATAAAAAATGTTTGGCATGTTATCAATTACCACCCTATGAAGTTTGTGCACGGAGTTCAAAAACACCCTGTATACTGTGATAATGAATTACCTGCAATATTATTAATCGCCAGATGATTATAGCTCATCCCGCTATCATGCAGCAGAAATAATGACAGAATTAATAAATAATACCTCATTTTTAAAAGAATTAATATTCTGAAATGAAAGTTAAAACGACAGATATTCAGTGTATATTTTATAAAAAATTTTCTAACAATTTCCACCATCAAACTTTAAATTATCATCAATTATGAAATCGATTATCATCAATCTCAATTATGTAAGGGTTTCCAACTCACTCCTCATCGCTCTCGTTAATTCCAAACGTCTCTCTATATGTCTAATTTTGTCTTTCCTGTCCTACCTTATTAGAGCCGACTTCTATTGTCTTAGGAATAAAACTGTAATTAAACCCGTTTTTCATCTTCATCCAACACCCTGTTCTTTGAACGACTTTTATTTAATTTTAACCGTAGATAATATTCCAAGTTATATATCAGTTTAATTTTTATTACTCCAGTTTCATGATTTAATAATTAAAGTCCAATTCCCTATTTCAACAACATTAATCGCAAAACTTTAGAATATTTAAACTTTTATATATAACAGGTGATCCAAAAGTGTGTTACTTTTTTTATATTGTTAACGACATTTTCAGTGTTTGCTTTCCAGCAATTCAATGCTTTCATAAGAATCACGAGGCATGCGCAAACAATTGTTTTGTTAAAGAATTCGTCACGGCAAAACAATTATTAGTTTCATGAAAAAATGTTACTCACTTTTGGATCACCCGTATAACAAACCCGTAACCCTTATTATTATTATTATTATTATTATTATTATTATTATTATTATTAGATTGGGTTAGGTTATCGTTTTGTTACCTTAAAAAGTTTGAAAAAGAAATACTACGCTGTAAACTTAATAGTACATCAAGCATATAATCGTTATAATGTTTAACGCTGTGCTTATTTCTCAGGTTACTTTTTTAGTGTCGCAGTTTTTTGTTTGAAAATCTGGGATCCCTAAACTCAAGGATAAACACAAACACTCATGCCTTCGGCGAGACTCTATGGTTCCGAGAGCGATAAGACCTGCGCCCCAGCGCTTTCGGCCACCGAGCCGCGGAACCCTTACAATTATGATTACAAATTTTACAGCCTTACTGTATTGCTTTCCTTGGATAGATAAACACATTATAATGCATCATCTGTTTATAATATGCACATTGTTCACGCATTACCTTTACGATGCGACTTACCACAAGACTGACATAAACAGTGGATCTTGAAAGAAATTACTGCTTTGTGTTTTCACTATCAGGTAAATGTTTGAATGAAAATGGTTACCTTAATGATTTTCGTAACAAACGCGTTCCTAGCCATGATTCATGTATGGGCTTATTTATGTAGCATGCTTAGCATTCTGTAGTAAAACTTTCAGCTGATGCGTGATCTCTATGCATGTGCTTCTAGGCTAGCCTAGTATTTTTTTTTTTGTCTCTGAGAGTTCTCGATTCGCTCGGAGTTTTTTCAGATACGAATTGCAGATTGCCAGATTCAATATGGCGTTGTCCATAGTGCAAATAAAAATAAAAAAATTCAGTTTAGCACAATAAAAGTGCATACATGAAACATTTAGGCGTAGAGCTCGTAAGCAAAAAATTAAAATATTTAGTTTAATTTTACCCATTTGTATGTTTACTTGGTAAGTTATGTTGCAGTTAATTAAAAATATGATTTATTGTGGTTTTTTTTTGTTACCTTAAAACGGTGAAAAAGAAATATTACACTGTAAGCTTAATAATACGCTGTGCTTATTTCTCAGGTTACTTTTTTTAGTTTCGCAGTTTTTTGTTTTGAAAATCTGGGATCCCTAAACTCAAGGATAAACACAAACACTCATGCCTTCGGCGAGACTCTATGGTTCCGAGAGCGGTAAGGCCTGCGCCCCAGCGCTCTCGGCCGCCGAGCCGGCGGAACCCTTACAATTATGATTACAAATTTTACAGCCTTACTGTATTGCTTTCCTTGGATAGATAAACGCATTATAATGCATCATCTGTTTATAATATGCACATTGTTCACGCATTAACTTTACGATATAACCTCATAATGATTTTACCAATATGTATCCCTTGCATGAACTGTTATAAGGCCTGGAATATTAAGTGGAATGGTAAGCTCCTTGGGTTTGAAAACGATTATTCAATTTTATTATTGATTTTTTTGGAATTTTTTTATTACTCAGCGTCCAATATATTGATTAGGTTTCATAAGCTATCAAAATATGTAATGTATTTAGCGATGGAGAAATAAGAATAGAGTGTAATGCTAACAGAGGTAAATGTTCATCATTGATGTTATAAACTAGAACAAGAGAATTTAAGAAAATTAAGGTATTGATGTTCATCACTTCTCTCCCCCGGGCTACTCCTTCCAACGAAATTTTTTTCATTTAACCCCCTGTTTTGTGGACATTTCCGTTATCCTCAGTGAATTAGTGCTTATTGTTATGATTAAGTGATTGATTATTAGCTTTATTTATTTTATTTTATGTATTTATTTATCAATTAATGTATTCTTATTTTTTTGACTTATTAATTAGAAAAGTATCTAAGCTTTAAAGAAATTTAGAAGAGGAAAGAATAAATAAAACAAACCTTTAATTAAAAATTTAAATACACATTTATATAATATAGATATCATATAGATGTATCACATGTAGTATTTACGTCATTTATCAAGTGAAGTTTGTTTTTTTAACATTTCTATTCCTTTGTCCTATTCTTAATAAAATAAATAGAAAGTCTACTTATTACTGTTTTACTTATCATTTTCATAACAACTTGAATATCTCTATATTTTTTTCTGTTTTTTGCAATTTTCAAGAACAAAAATGATATATAATTATGGATTAGTATGTTACGGAAAAAACCAATACAAGGGTAGATAAAAAAACTTTCTGAAATGACAACGAAAACTAAACCTGACTCAAGTTATATTTTATTTTTTAACATTTTCAATGTTTCTCCAGCTTCTCGATTCCATCTCGAAAAGAGTTCCTTCGGAGCCGATTCTCCGCGTCCAGTCCACTTTTTTGATTGCCATCTTCTTTTTCATGTGTGCTGGCACGACCAACTCTTCTAAAGGCGAAGACACGAGAGAAAGAACTAACACAGAATAACATTTGCTACCATCGTTTCTGCCATCGTTTTTGAGCAAGGCAGCTTCTTCAATTTGAAACTTCTTCGGTTTATTTCCAGAGTCTTGTGTTTACTTGCTTTATTAAATTGTATAGAAGACCTACAGTTATTACTGAAGTGCTTGCGATGGTGAATTCGCATTAAAAAATCCAGCATGCAAGGGTATGTCCTATCACGAACTGCCACGTGTTCTGAATTTAAGTCGAAGTGGAATGTATGCATCAATAGAAATCAAAAATGGAGGGAACCTGTAATCCACAAAAAGATTTGAAATAACGGATACGTATTTCGGCTACCAAGTAGCCATCTTCAAGGATGATAGACAAAAGTAAACTAATGAAAATAAAGAGACAATCGACAATGGAGAAGTGAAGTGAAAAAAGTCACGAGCGGTCCGGGAACAGGGCTTCCATAGCACACTTGCCCAAAGAGTAACCAGGGGAATTACACTGAGATAGAGGAGAAGCCTGATGGTCCTCTTGAGTCATCCTGAGGATAGGGTCCTTACCTAGTAGGACGAGGGATAAGATTGTGGATTGGCGTAGTTATGACCCATCTGTGGGTTAGGAGATCCAGAAGTTGGGGAAGACGCCCTTGTTGATATTATAGGGATCACTTCCTGGACATGTCGGGGTCTAGGAAACCGTAAGTGACCCCTGCAGGCTAGAGAGTGATCCAAAATACCGGCTACCAAGGAATTATCATGATCCTCGATTTTTAGAAGTAATTTCTTAAGGAGCACCTGACCATACCTACCAAAGTGGGCCATACGGAGGTCATCATATATCGAGTAGTTGTTTGCAATTCTTTGGCCGAGTTAAACAATGGTCCTGAGAGTTACATTCTGGAAGGATTGAAGCAAGCCTTGACATGAACATAGCAGCCCAGGCAGGCATTCCCTGAAGCAAGATGGAGCTGATCACAACCTTGTACACACAACCTTGTACAGCAAGAGTTTGTTATCCAGACCAAGCGCACTGTTTCTCCCCAACAGCGCAACCAGGCTGAATTTCGCCTTTTTGACCTTGTTGAGAGCGTATTGGACATGGTCATTCCAGTTTAATTTAGAATCAAACTCAACGCCAAGATATTTGTAATTCTTAACCCAGTCAACCTGTCTACCATATAGGACGAAGGGCCCTGGGGGATACCTGCGTTTCGGGTGATGAACATGGCTTTGCATTTGTCAACGCTGAGCTTCAGCCGCTATTTGTCGAACCAATCTTCGCACTGGTGCAAGGCCTTTTGTAAGTGACTGATGACATGGGCTGGGTTCTTTGTCCATGTCATGATGACCGCATCATCAGCGAACAAGTGCAGGTTACACTAAGCAAACTCTGGAAGGTCATAGATGAAAAAATTGAACAATGCCGGCCCCAGAACGGAGCCCTGGGGAACGCCAACCTTGACAAGGAGTCAGACAAGCAGTTACCAACCTTGACATGATAGGATCTGTGAGACAGTAAGGAGCGAACCAGAACAATCAGCTCATCAGGAAAACCACAGTTGTTCATTTTGAAGATGAGTCCGTGGTGTCAGAAGAGAATTAAATTAAAACACAAAAAAAGAAAAAAAAAACTAAGGAGAAGTAAACTAAACTATAATGAACAAAAAATAAAAATAAAATAATACCCGTTACATTAATGTGACCAAAACTCCATTACCTCAGTTTGTGAATAAAGTTCACAAGGCTATTAGAGATTGTCCTTTACTAATGATGAAGAAGGAAGCTTCTAAGTTTAATGTTCCTAATCCACGTCTCCTGGATTATATTTTCCCAAAATTTATAAGGCAAGGAAGGCTATGAGACCCATTGTCTACACCATTAATTCTCCCAGTTACCAGTTATCTAAGTTTCTTACTAATACGGCTTCATACATTCATACATTAGGTAGATTCTCAGTGGAAAAACAGCTTCGAATTAATTTCGAAAATTAAAGATATTAAATTAAACATAGGCGAAATACTAGTCTCCTTCGATGTTTGTTCTCTTTTTTCGAGCCTTACTGTTGACGTCATTATTGGTTATATTAGAAATTTCCTATCTTCTTCCAAACTTGATCCCGAAAAAGTCAATGAATAGATACTTTTAACTGAGTTATGCATGTATGAAAATTTACTTCAATTCAATTCCAAATTTTATAAGTTGACCTCGGGAACAGCTATCGGCAATAGTCATAGTCCGTTCTTTGCTAATCTCTTTATGAGTGAATTCGAGAACCAATTAGCTACAAGCCTCTCTTTATTTCCCCCGTGGATAATATCTTCGCTGTTTTTGACACGAATCAATGCGATATTAGCTTTTTTCTCAGCGAAATATATAATAAGTTTCTCACAATCAAATTCCCACATGAAGTTGAGAGCGATGGACGCCTTCTTTTTCTAGATTTCAACATTATTAGGGTTAATGATAAGTTAGAGTTTGACTTTTATCGAGAACCCACCAACATTCATCTCTATATTATGAACGATTCCGTCCACTGTCCCAGTCATAAACATGCTGCTTTCCACGTGTCACATGTGCAGTGGAAGAATGATATGAGAGCATGTGAAGTAGTAAAAGAATTGGAGGCGTTGAGTTTAATTTTGTAATAAACTTATTTATTATAATGAATTGAATAAATATCTTGAAAAATCATCAATATCAAAGTAACAAAACACGTTGCTGTGCTCCACTCTTGGAAGCTATATAAATGCTACGCTAACCATAAGACACTTTTTTAGCAATAATTAATTAACACAATGAAAGATAACGCAATGTAAACCACTAACTGATAACCAACTAGGCTTCATTAAATCTTAAATTAAGCAAATACTTTAACGACACTAAATTAATCATTCATTTGTTAAAGAACAAACACTTAATGTCTTCATAAGAGCACAAGTGTCACGTGGTAAATTGCATCGCTCGAGATCGCCTACGTACGGTAGGCGAGACAACGAAATCAACTCGAGAAGATCACGTGAATAGAGCGGAAGAAGGAGTGACGAGAGAGAGCGATAAGGTCGACAAAATTGTCGCACAGGCAAAAATCATCGCCGTAAAATTCCTTGAGTACAGCCAACACCTCCTAGAAAGAAAGCCAAACAACTGAAACGTCATACATTGTTACATCATCATAATTCGACCATTGTTGATCGTATTTCTACCAATAATAAGCCCTAAATTTGGTCGACTCATGATGATGTAACAATGCATGACTTTTCAGTTGTGAGGCTTTCTTTCTAAGAGGTGTTGGTACAGCCCACGGGGAAACCTGTGGAAATTGCCCTGAGAGACGATGATTTCCTCGGCTGGGATGGAAAGGACTCTTTAACATTTAATGCTACTCGCAGCGAACGAAGGAGACGCGGAGCGAACCATTCGACAGCAGGTAAGAGGAGGTCATCGACCGTCTACGAAGTACGCGGGGGGAAACTTTGCCGTGACGACAGTGGAGGGAAAATGTCCGTGGCCAGCTCGACATATGTAACCACGAGCGAGCTTAAATCGCCAGAAATACCTGCAAAAGTTCGGACGACCGTTCTGGATACGAAGACCGGAGCTCGTGTATCTACCCCGACGCCAGTGAATGTAAGCAGCCGAGAGGAGGTCGCATCCACACGCCGGAGGGGAATACCGAGAGATATATGTGGAGGAACTGCATTTATTGAATCAGGTAGGAAGCCACAATTTATTGCATCTAACGGTCGTAAGCTATGGCCTACGCGAAGGCAATGGAACTTTGATCGAGCGAGCTGCCTTTGAAACGTCTGCCCGTCCGTCACGAGGCTGCGCATGGTAGGAATATTCCCGTTTTCTATGCTGGCCTTTATCGCTGTAGAAAGAGGGAAATATTTCCTGAACCTTTCAGTTTCGTGCTCCCAGGCTCAACTGCCGTATAATTTTTCCGACTCTCTATTGGATTGAGAAAAACGGCTATTTGTCGTCGTCGTCGCACCAGGTTCATTCCGTCCTTCGTTTTAACGACGCCACCAATAATTTCTACAAGGTAGGATCAAAAAGTAAGGTAACAAGTGCCCTAAAAATGAACCACTATATGCTAGTAACTTTTTGTTTTTGTATGTTGTAGGTATTGATGGATAGTATCCCTGGTGACTGCTAGAGAGCAGCACGGTGACGCAGTTGCAGATAATTACAGTTCGAAGACGTCAGGGCTACTGGAAACATGGTCAGCGAAGTGTGATACTGTTTCTGCATGCGAAGGGGAAGAAACCAGCCGAGATCCATCGGGAAGTTGTGGAGGTGTAAGGCAACAACGTATTATCGAGGAAACAAGTGTGGTGTTGGTGTAGGGAGTTTGATAATGGGAGGACTGACATCACTGATGGGCATCGAAGTGGCAGACCGTCAACGACTGCTAGCGACCAGAACATTGTCAGGTGGAGGGAATGATTAGGGAGGATAGGCGAATCACACAGCCACACATTGCAGAGGTACTGAACATTTCGTATGGTTCCGCTCACAGTATTGTTCACAACAATAAAGAAGGATGTTTGTTTGTTTATGGGTTTGCTTGTTTGTGGATTTGTTTTTTATACAAATCTACAGTTTTATTCCGATCTTGATGAAATTTTGCATACTTGATTTACAAAGCATAAGGAAGTTCGCTGTCTACTTCAGGTTTCGGAAAAATAATAATTATCGATAAAAATATCGATATACATGGTTATGGCAGGTCATATTAATGAGAAATATTTCATGACCAACAATGCAAGGCAAAGTTTGTGCAACAACAGGTATCAACAATAGTATCAACACGCAATTTACAAACACTCTGCACGGACCAAAAATATATATCTCATGACCAACAATGCAAGGAAAAGTTTGTGCAACAGTATGTGACTCGTGATACATACTCACGACCAACAATGAAAGGCAAATATAGATAAATTTCAATTTGTAACAATGCATAGAATTCCTGTTATTCAGGCTTTTCTTAGAAAAGAGAGTTCTTAGTACTTAACAATTTCTTGAAAATCTTTAAAAATGATCAGAAACTGGAGATAATGGAGAGTTAGCACTCCTTTAGCTCCGTGTTGTATTGAGCAAATGGTAAGCATGTCAATAGAAGAATCGACGACCGCTAGACTACACAAAGAGTTGAGTGGTCAAGTTTTGATTCAAGATATCGAGAGAAGAAAGGGAATTGCAAAACATCAAGTGTACATCTAAACTAAGATTACGTGAGTAAGAAATTATTTAGACTATCAGTGGCATCCTTGGAGAGGTTCATCCATTGTGAGCCTTTAAAAACATTTTTTTCAAATTTTCATTAAGAATTTTTACTGTATTAATTCTAAGCGTTTTCATGTGTTTATTTTTAAGATATTTCAAAATTTATTCCAAAAAAAGGCCCGAGCCACGCCGGGGTTATCACCTAGCTTATTTGATAGCACAGCAGATCCAAACATTTCCTAAAAATACATTTTGACTATATTCTGTGGGAAAGTGTATATTCTGGAAAATGAGAAGGTGATAAGGCGATGACTGAACTTTCGTTTCCAAGAATTTTTGATAATGAGCATAAAATGATGATGCGGTGACAAAACATTAATAACGCAGCGTTTATTGATGAGGCAAAGGAGTCACGCGTATCTCCCTTGAGCTCCCTATCAAACGTCCAGACGACTGGCAAAAATTTGTGTCTGGAAAGGAAAGAGAAAGAACGAGTTTTGGCCAGAGAAACTGTACAACTAAAACAGAAAAGGCTATATGGGCGTTTGAAACATCTGAACAACGGGAGTTTTGAATTCAGCAACGGGGTATAAGAGCTTCTAAGTCAAGGGCAAGAAAAACTTGAGTCTGAAGTATGTGGTGATGCTCCGCAGTGGTGAGGCAAGGCAAGAAGAGTTTAGATAAAGTCCTGGTATATCACCTAGACTTACTGTTTTTCGTATTTTTAGTAGAATGGATAATGCCTTTGCTCTGTGTTGTATTGATTGAGTTATTATTTAACCAATTGGGAGTTATAATTTAATTTTTTGAGATTGTTCTCTTTACCTACATGTGTAATTATCCCGGGCAACGCCGGGTAACTCTGCTAGTTGTAGAATAAAGTTCGCATGCTGAAACTTGGAAATACACCATTTGATTTCAGGGCGAAAGCAATATTACATTATGATTGCCGATTTGGCTAGCAGCTGCAATTCCATTATTTATGCCTGCAAACCCATAAACGTATCTCTCACTTCGCCTAATAATAATTTTACCAAGAACATCTTGTTCTTTATACTACGATCGCCCAAAGATGGATTGCCTGATATGGAAAAAATTGGATCGGTTAGTTTCTTCAGCTATTCCTGGGATTCACTCCCTCACTATAAAAAAACGAGGTCTTTGCTGAATAGAGCAGTGGCAACCCCAAAAGAGTCATGCCAACATCTCTCTATGTGTAGTGGGTGTTGCCAATTTCCGGCCAGGAAAAAGTAATTCATCGAAAGTCCTTCTTTCCGCGCGCGAAGTATAAATTCCACTTCTTTTCCTACGTTCCGAGCTACCTTTTTCTTAGGCCTCCAGCTCACGAGTGCCCCGTCTACTTCCTCTTTCTTTCAGTCCTCATACTTTCCGATCGAACTCATTTCTCTTCTCGGGTGAGAAAAAATATTCCGACAGGGTTGCTTTGTGGCGGCTTCCCCGCCTGCCACTTATGTTCTGCTCCGATTTCTAGAGCGTTAATTTCTGGTGTCACAACCATTCTAATGGAATAGAAGAATTTTGTTTTATGCTGCCTCTGAACGGACCTTGACACCATGCTATGATCCAACGCTTCTTAATGTTCATCTGTCCCACCAAACGTACGAAACTGAATTGAGTACCATTAAATCTATAGCAAGTTTGAATGGCTTTTCTGTACTCCGTAGGCATAAGATTCTTTTAAGTAGAAAGGATTCCACGAAGTTAACTCCAGAGAACACAAGCCCTAAATTTTTTTAGTATTGCTTAAGATACGCAATTAACTAAGGGCAGAGGCGTATTTATAGGGTGGTAGACTGACAAATGTCCAGGAGCCCACGGCAGTTTAGCCCGAAGAAAGGGGGCCCACGGCAGTTTAAACCGATATTTATTCAGGGGTACCTGTGCCAGTATTGTACCAAAGGAAAATTTCACTACTAAGATATGGCATGTAATATATAAAACATCTCCGACCAGTTATGAACAAATATATAAGATTAATTACAAAGTTCGTAGATGTGGTCTTTATTTATTCAGGGTACCCTAAAAAAACGTCCTTGGACTCGAGATAGAGAAAGCTGATAATCAGCAAATGCACCATATCATGCATAATAAGTCTGGCTGCCGTACTTATAGCGAAGTGATGAAATGATGAGCCTAAAGTTATATCATCGTGAACATCGCGCCGACCGACCTAACGCGAATGCCTCTAAATCACGCCCACGTATCGAAAATTTTACTCAAAATAATGTAAAGGGTTTAGCAAAGACTAACTAAAAGTCAAGTATCCTGTCAAGAATATTCGCCTGTGCCTTTGGGGTCTCTCAGATGAAACGCCCGTTAATGATCTGAAATACTACATTCACAGCAATTTCCAGATCGCAGGACTCATTTTATTAGGTTATATCTCTCTGACTCGAGTATAGGAATACATTACTTTGTAGATAAGTTGTACGACCCATCTTCAAGTGTTTACGAAACCCCGACTCATCTAACGGCGCCAAACACAGCTTAACGAGCCAAGTCATAGGAGATGGGAATCATTTCCGGTAGAGATACGAAATCAAGTAACGAAAATATGGCGGATAGCAATACTAGACGATTTCGCCGTTCGTATTAGTAAGAAGATTAATACAAAATTATTAGAACTAATACTACTCTTTAATATAACTATGGATGGGACAATTATCTAAAGATTATCTGTTAGTAGGGATAGTCTCTTCATCTCTGAGTGCGAGAACAGTCTCCCTCAAAAATCCAACGTTGAATAAGCATTCTCCAACTTTGTTCGTCTTTCTCCTTTAAAGTTACACTTTTCTGACTATTTTCCAACGTAAATTATACTTATTTAATAGTTGCAAACTTATTTTCTAATAAGTTTTCTTATTCATTATTGTTACGATTATTTTTTATTTACTCGTTTTGATCTGAAATGCTGAACAGCATTCAATACTATCGGCTGCTAACAACATGGCTAGTTTCTCGCAGCAAGAATGGATCGAAACACTGGAAGCAGTGTATCGGAACCTTATAAAAAGTAAGAAGGGTGGCTGACTTAATTTTAGCACGGAGGTCGAATAAGATATTAACCCAAATAAAATGTCACTATCTCCCTTTCCATTATTGTAGGGAGTGTTAATCATTGATCTAAAGCTTATCCTTTATTCTGTATTTCAGATTGCCAAGGATACTGACATGAGACTTTCTCTTCAGCAATAGGCCTACGTGATAGTTTCCATTTAGCCTGTCCAAAGGAATGTAAAAGGAATCTGGCAGATTTATAATGAGAACGATGGAATAGTTACAACTAAAATATTCCTTGATTTTTGTGTTAATCAATTCTGTTAAGTGACGGTGAATTTATTGCATTGTACATTCTAAGTTGAATGTATTATTTTTTTTAAGACTTTATAATTCTGATCAACCAGCTCTTACTGACATACATTCCTCAAATCTATGTGTGTCCAAAGACTCTCTTTAATGGGCATCGGCCTCGGTGGCTCAGCGGTTGCGTGGTCGCCTCTGATGCCCGAGTACGCGGGTTCGATCCCGGCCGAGGACGACGAGGATTTTTCAGGGGGAAATCCTGAGATCATGCACTTCCTTCGGAAGGGAAGTAAAGCCGTTGGTCCCGTCGTTTGCCGGCTGCACGTTAAAGAACTCTTGCGAGGCAAAATTTGCGGCCCCTATAATGCCGTCCTGAAATGACCATAGCAGTTGAAAAGGACGTTAATACCAAACAAACCAAACCAATCTTTAATGGGTCGTATTGGAAGAATCATAGGACTCTCACAAGCGGGTCATATGGACCGCATATTGCTGTGAGTGTATCTAAAGGAAAAAGTAGCTGAAGTTAATGCCATCGGATGATGGAAAACTCGATCCAAAAAAATATGGTCACTGACCTTCATTTCAATAAGAGACAGCTGTTCCTTTGACTGGACTGCAGACATCAACTGGCCTGAAGGAACGTCTGTTCCTTTATATCGAAGAAATATGCCAAACATCGTATCCTATATGGAGGCACAGACTGCAATTGAGGCTTGTAATGATCCGAATGCGAGGCATGCTTAACTATAAAATAGCTTTAGGATACTTAAACGCAAGATCAGTATTGAACAAATGTGACTCAATATATGCTTTTTCCCTTGCCTATAAGCTGGATGTAATTGTAGTTACACAAAGATATTACAGATGATGATATAAACTTTCCAAATTGCCAGAATTTTAGAAGCGACTGAGTAACTCGAGCCGGTGGCACTGCTATCCTTGTGAGCACGAAATTCGACGCCAATGTTTTAAAAGAAATTCTTTTTATGGATGTGAAACTCTGTCCATTCATAAAAGATTGGAAGCAAATGTTACTGTGTGATTTCTTTATATCGAACTTCAGCCTGTGACTTTGATGATTTGTTTGACATCTTACTGCAAAAAGATAGTTGCCTTGATGTCACGTTTGATGTCCAGGCCAATTGTGGAGTCCACAATGTGGACCAAATTACCAGGGTATCGTCGAAACCATCTATGTGGATCAAATTTTTGTACAGTCATCAAAGGGAAATATCCACACTTGAATTTTACTCTAAGTTTTACCATTTCAATATTAATATATTTTTAATAATTTAATATTACATTTAGAGTTAACATTATTAAGATTATTAAATTTAAATAATTATAATTAAAAAAGCTTTTAAAACAAAACATTAACATGAAATGTAATATTAAGTATTAAGCTCGTGTGGATTATTTCCTTTGGTTGACTGTACCACTGAACATAAACGTTCACAAGGTCGAAAACTTAGATATAAGCTGGTTGGACCACAAAGCGATGGTAGCCACACTCCAGTTCAAAGATGAAAAACAGGATCATAATAAAAGAGTCAAATATATACGGAGCTTCAGAAAATTTAACAACATAAAATATTTTAATAACATAAATGAATGCATTGAACTTTTGGATTTAAATCTAGGAATTAATGATCTTACACCATAATATGATCACTAAATATATCAACAACGCTGGCGCCCACTTTCTTCCGATGAAGAACAATGGTAAAACTTGGTGGTCCGATGAAGTGAAGAAATCATGGTTTTATAAAAATCAGTGCTATTATAATTTTAAAAAGATCCCTAATACAGCAAATCGCAGGACGTGGAAAGACGCGTCACGAACATTTAAAAATACGTAAGGAATAGTATAAGAAATTTATATAAAATTCGAGGGAATAAAGTTAATATGTGGTCCCTAGTTAAATTTCATAGGGACGTAAATACCTACCAGAGTCTTTATATGGATCATATCTAGCATGGTGCAACTATCCTAATGGCACTGACGACTCTAACGCACTAATATTTTCTCCATGTACTATTAATCAACACATGCTTAACTACAAGATGATCACTCCCAACGAGATTTGGCGCCATTTACAGAAATTAAAAATGAATCCTTCCATGCCAACTGATATAAACACAGCAAGACAATTGAAGAGTACAAACTCTTCGATGCTCAATATCCTATGTTACCTTACTAATAAAATAATAAAAATCCGGGTCGCAGAATTTTTCCTTCCATTTTTCAATTGAAAAATCAATAAAGTCGTCGATATATCCCGAATTGTGGAAAACTGCTTATATCACACCAATTTATAAAAGGAATGGATCCCACTTACAAGGGGAGGACCAGGTCTGTTAAGCTTGGATTTAACTGAAATTTAAATAGGTTGTTACGCACCCCTCCTACTATTATATGGCATAGTAACTCATGCTAATGGGCACTAGTTAACGAGATATAATCATTTAAAGTTAGTTATGTAGGTTATTGATGTATATTTACAAATTCAGAGAGTATGATATTCAAGTAGTCAATGTGGCCATGTGGGTAAGTTAATAGATTCTGATGTTGAAGGTCCTGTGTTCAAATCCTGTTTCTTTACTACTTTCAATTAATTTTATTTTTTTAAACAAATGTTTATGAACAAATTATATATGAAACTAATTTTAATTATTAAAAACATATTTTTTTTCATATTATATTTCATTTGAGGAATATAACAAATTATTTATTCTTAATAAGTTATTATTATTATATTATTGTACAGGGTGGATACAAAAATGAGCCCCCTCCCTTTTTTATTTTCGTAACCGAAGCTTATATGTCAATTTTGATGAATCCAATTAATAGGAAGTTGTGTCTGACCTGAATGAGTTAATATTCCATATAATGGTGGGAGGGGTGGGTAACAACATATTTAAATTTCATTTAAATCCAAGCTTAACAGACCTGGCCTTCCCCTTGTTAGACTTCAAAAACTACAGACCAATTGCAACATTCCACCCGCTTACAAAAGTGATTGAAAATGCGATTATTCTCACAGCTGAAATCTTACATAGTCCCTCTTCTGCACTCAAAACAATATGGATGTGGAAAAAACAAAAGTGCAAGCGGTATGATCATGTACCTTTATTTACAGATAATTGAAGCAATCTATATATATAAAACCAAAAGTCTGTATGTTTGTGTCTGTGTAGCTTCAGGCGATCCTATTGGCTAATCGAAAAGGAATTGTTTCGATTGTTACGACAGTATTATTGTTAAACTAAGGATGAGCAGAAGAATTTTAATTGTTGCAATATTTTTATTTGTATAATAATAATCGATCAATATCATACTTTCTATTATTACAAAATATTTTTAAACATTGGATTAAAAAAAACTTGAGGAATTTTGGGAAAAGCACAATATTTTTGGTAAAGAAATATATAGAAAAAAAAAATCAAGAAAAAAAGAAGTCAACCCGAAATTTGAAATGACACAAAAATTAAATAAATGCTTTCATCAAGGTCTTAATTCAGCAGTTATTTTTTGGATTTAAATAAAGCTTGGGATTTGGTTAATCATGATGTTTTGTTTTTAAAATTAAAACAATATGGTACAAGATAAGAGGAAAAAGGTTTTATCAAACCAAGCTTTTATAATGTTTTATTTAGTGGCAACAATACAGCTTAATTTTGCAACAATAAACAATAGATACATTTACCTCTCGCCATAACGAAATGTCCAATTGTTACAACAATCAATTCGTAGTAATGAGTTAGTACCATTAGAACACGAACCAATGAACCGATTTGAAAATTTTTTTCTTTAACATAAATTGTCATCGATTCTGCATAAGTGTGTCAAATTGCAGCTCCCTAGCTTGTCGAAAAGTTGGTTTAATATTGATTACAAGATTTGACCTAAACAAACTAACACAGCAAAGTTATAAAAAGCTTATAATAAACTTTGGATAGCAGAGAGATTTTTTCTCATTTCATTGATAACATGGTTTTTACATTGAAAAGTAAAATCATGTATCTGAATATAAAATTATATGATGACTTCTCTGATTTTAGAAATGTTAATTTTCAAATTTTAATAAAGCATTTTCATTCGGTTATTGCAACCTAATTATCTTAAACCATTACTTAGAATTTTTATTATTCAACACAGTTTTCAACAGTGGCTTAAAGAATAAAGGCAAATAGCGATTAGAAAAATTAGAGATACGGAGGGTTGATTCAGATAAAATGAGACGACTTTGCAGTTCTGTTACGATGGTGTGATACCATCGGTTGTGTTCGATGTGAGAACCACGTTGTTGGACTATCACCCGGCACCATAATTTCCACTGAAGTAGGCTGAGTTTGAGGGACTCCATGGGAAGTTCGTTCCACACCTACTGACACACTTTCCATAGCCCATCAACGGTTCTTGGTCGGCGACTTCCGAGCTGGCGTTTCAAGAGACCAAAACCACAGAAATCCATCGGTGATGCGTCAGGAGATTTTACAGGCACATGAGAGAAGGAAATAACTCGTATGCCCGTCTCCTGTTCCATCTTCCTGTAGTAAGCCACAGATGACTTGGCACTGAGGCTTGATGCCTTGTCCATGTGGATCCAAACTTTTGATTGTTCACCAGGGTACAGACGTGGGATATCCTGCCGATATATGTGGTCCAATACATTACTCTGAAAGTAAGCTGCACTAATTTTACAGATTCCAGGAACTCGACGAATCGTGAGCAGTCCACGTGAGCAATATCCGGCAACCAACATGAAGCCCTTTGAAAACTTTTCCTTGCACCTTCGGACAAAATCGGACCTGGCCTGGCTCCCTCTTTCGCGATAGTAAATTGCCCTGGGTTTGTTGGTGTCATCAAGGTACACCCAAGCTTCATCCAAGGAGACAACCCACTTCCATCGGTCACCTGCAAGATGGTTTTCATACAGTTTTCTGGCGTTGGTGAATCGTTCCTGCACGTGCCTGGCCAAGATTGTCATGAATTATTCTGGAGACTGTTGCCTGTGAAATACCTTTCCTTTGGGCTAGACTTCTCTGTGTGGGGGGATTTTTTTCAGCACTTCAGACCGGATTTGTCGCACCACCTGAGCTGGGCGTGTTGGCTGGGGCTTGTTTCTGGTCTGCTTCTCTGCTCGTCTTAGATGGTCGCAATTTGTTCTTTTTGATTATTCGACCCACAGTAGCTTTGGATGCCACAATACCATTTCGTTTGCATAATTCCACAATGCACGAAAGACTGAAGTTAGCGTCGGAAAGGCCAAACATATACCCTTCCCAAAAAGCTGTGATTTTGAAAGCCATGTTTCAGCACAAAATGTCCCAAATAACAGCAACAAGTGTATACAAAGCTAATCCCTATGAATAGTGGACGAGTCATGCAAATCACATTCCGTCAAGGTCATACGCGGCGTTTAAAGTCGTCTCATTTTATCTGAATCAACCCTCCGTAAGTACCATACCGCTTACCCCTTTTTGGATAGGTTTGCCCAATATTTTGTGAAGTGACCAAACCTAATAACTTTAATGTTACCGTAATAACATTTTAGTTCTGAACTTTGTCAATAGATGGTACTGCCTTAACTTTAAAACCACAATGTAAGAAATAATCGGTGTTTAAAACGCGAACTTCCTCTTAGCGTTATTGTTTGACGCGCCAGACACGTCTGATCTAGGCCCTAAGGAGATACCTGTCGTATAATTATTGATGTTTATTTTCTGTGTTTTACGGGTTTAGATTTGTTTAATTTGCGATGCTATTGTTGTTTGGTTTCGTATTGATATTAATAAGTTTTGGCTATTCTCACGGACTTCGATTTGCTTTGCAATTCGGATTTTATTTTTTGCTTTGTGAATAGGTACTGACGTTTGGTTTTATTCAAATTTTGTAAGATTGGAGATAAATAGCATAAGTAGCGCCCGGGGGCACTTCCTGGTTCACTTTCCGTCCTTTATGCACGGGGATGATTGTTCTTGTGTGCCCGAATGGCTCGTGGATCATGTTTTTGACAACTGTGTCGTGTAGTTTTTTGTCACTGTCGACATCAGGAATTTCTGCAGTAATAACATCGTCAATTTGGTTGGGAGGCAATTTTTCTTTTAGCCACAGTAAAAGATGTACGTAAAAGCCGCTGAATCTCGCTAATATTTGATATTTCTTGAGCAGATCTAACAACTTCCGAACTTTATTTTCAAAAACTCGAGCATAGGATAGCAGGATAGAATGAGCAAAAAATTATGATGCAATGACAAAACATTCGTTTTATACTATTGAACATAAAATGAGTATAGCAGACGATAAGGATAGGGAAGTGTCTATCGAGGAGGCAAAGGAGAAACACGTGTCTCCCTTGAGCCCTCTAACAAATGTCCAGACGACTGACAAAAGTTTGTATATTTGTTTGTTTGTGTATTTGTTTGTGTGTTCGGAAAGGAAAGAGAAAGAATGAGTATTGGTTAGTATTGCAGCTAAAAGACAAATGGGCATCGGGAACTTCTGAATAACGGGAGCTTCGTCTAGAGCAGGAGGGTATAAGAACTTCTACGTCAGGGGTAAGGCAAACTTCGAAGGAAAGATGAGATCTAAGGTATCCAGTGATATTTTCCCGGTGGTGAAAATGGATATTGTAATCTGAGGCAGGTCACCCAACAAGAGGATAAGTAAAGTCCCGGGCGACGTCGGGTTTTCAGCTAGTCTATATATATAAAAATGAATTGCTGTTCGTTAGTCTCGCTAAAAAACTCAAAAACGGCTTGACCGATTTGAATAATTTTTTTTTATTTTGTTTCCTCTAATACAGGGGTGGTTTAAAAATAATAAGAATAAGGAAAACCAACCCCTAAGCGGGGAAAAGGGGGATTGAAAATTTGTTAACACATTAACTGGTGCTGCATTGTATACTTAACACATTAACTGGTGTGGCACTACGTAATTAACCATATTATCCTCTTTTAGGATGGGAGTAACGAATTGTAGAGTGTGCTATCCTTGTAGCGTGATATCTCCACCATGACCTACCTAAAACCTTCCCAGGGTTCATCGAGATTGGTCTAGCCATTTTGAGATGCATAGCGAACAGATAGGTCCAAGTGTATTTCTTTCTTATATAAATCTATAGTTTAATTCCAATCTTAATGAAATTTGCAAAATTGATCTTTAAAGCAAGAAGGAGGTCACTGTCTACATGAGATTTCGAAAAAATAATATTTATCGATAATAATTCATAGCTTTAAATTCAAATTATGGACCAAAAATATATATCTCCTGACGAACAATGCAAGGTATAGTTTGTGCAACAACAGACTGCTCTGTTTGTTTCAATAGTAGTGATAGCAATGCAGAATTCTAAAAATGATATAAAATTAAATACAAAAATTGAAGAAAATATACCAGATTCAGCCAATCAAATAGTTATGTATATAAGACATGTTCATTAAGACATGTAAATGAATCTCAAGACTGATTATTTTGTAAATTTCATTAACAAAATTATTTTGAGGACACAACTTACATACATAAAATAAATATTCTTCGGGCTTTCTAATTTCCTGACCATAATTTAAAGTTTCGCGTAATGGTCGTGAGCATAGCTGGAACGGTCTTCCTCCTCTGAGAATCAGTGAGAAGGCGTCGGAAATTTTAACAATACATATAATTTCTGTCCTTTGTGCTTTTCTTAGAATTGACAGTTGTTAAAATGTAACATTTTCTTGAAAAGCTTTAAAAATGAGCAGTAAATGGAAATAATGGAGAGTTAGAAGACTATTGAGAAACAGTGAAAAGGCAGCAGAGACAGCAGCCCCTTCACTCGGTGCTGTATCGATTTTTCCAGCACACTGCTTCAACTAAACAAGTGGTGAGTGACTCTATGGCCGTCGATGCAAATGTGTCAACAGAAGATACTGCGACTGCCAGATCACATCAAGTGATGAATGCACTAGTTTTGCTTCAAGACCTCGAGAGCGGAGTGTGAATTGCAACAGTTTACCAATTAGAAAAATTGATGGAAAAATTCCGCGACCTGTCGCCCGCGTGGTTCATAAAAGGGTGCAGGTGGTTCCGAAGCAGATCGATGTCAGATGTAAGTAGCACGCAGAGTGGATGTCAGATGCACCAATGGACCCATTAGATGTCACGAGAAATCACCCCACACCAGTATGGAGCCTCCACCTTCCTGAGTGGTCTCCACTTGACAAGCAGGGTCCATGGCTTCGTGTGGCCTGCGCCAGACACGGACACGACCATCGGCCCGATACAGCTGAAACCGTAGCTTGTCGTACCAGGCAACATTTCGCCAGCCCTCAGCGGTCCAATGTCGATGTTGTTTGGCCCAGGCTAGGCGGTGCGCACGATGTGCAGCTGTGAAGAGTGGCACCCGTCGTGGCCTCCTGCTCCCAAAGCCTGCAGCTGCCAAGGTTCGCCCAGTTGTCGTCACGGACAAAGTTGTGGGACGTCCCTGATTGTAGCGCATGGTGATCTGGACCGCTGTTCCCCTTTGGTCAGCAGTTGCAACCCGGGTGACCCGGCGAAGACCTCTGGCATCAATGAGGCGTGGACGGCCCGTCCACTGTCCGACATGGGTTTTAAGTTACAACTTATAACCCCTCGTTGGGTGTACTCTCGATAGACCCTTGCAAAGGTTGTGCAGGAAAATTGCAGGGTATTGGGTAAATCTGATATTAAGGCACTCATCCGTCTGGCACCAACCCGTTCAAATGAGGATAGCTCTCGGCGTGCTGCCATTTCTGCAGCTGGTTTTGCTTGCAATGATTGTGTGATATCAAGGAGTCCTGTGCACCTGCATTCCGAGAATGGAAGCAGCGGGATCCGTCTCATTACGGACAGGGAACCTGATTGGAGGGGTGTGCCATGACTTTTGGTGAGTGAGTGCATACTCCATTAAATGAAAACAAGCTATGGACGTATTCCATTTGGGGGTAAAGCCGTGTTGGGAGGAGAAAGCAGGCTGTTTGAATGGATGTAGGAAGAAAAGCGGGAATTGAAGAGTTTTTCAAAAATTTTGGCAACCCATGGCAAAACAGCAATTGGTCGATAGTTGGTGAAATCCGTGTTATTGCCCTTTTTATAGATTGGGAAAACTTTTGCGAAGCGGAGGAAATTCGGGCAGAGGCCTTGGGATATGGAAATATTAAAAAGTAAGGAAAGTGCGGTTGAAAACCCTGAGCAACCCGATGTTAGGATAATAGAACAAAGACCTAAAAATCAGGGCAATAGGATGGCTTAAAAGAATTTGTATAGAAGCGACTTCTTCCTTTACAGTAGCAGAGACGAAAAAAGCGTTATGATTTATAGGTTTATTTATCGGGTTATCGAGGCAGGGGGATAAAGTAGTAGATGTTCTAGGTAATAGGGTTTCCTAGGAAAGTGGTAAGATGAGGAGGCCCTGTTGAGATTATATCAGAGAAAAGTAGTATCGGGGGAGAATTATGTATCGACCTCCATTTGGATTTATTGTTAGTAATACTATTGAAAAGCTGATTAAAGTAGGTCGTCTTCGCCTCTTTGATCTTTTTACGAACGTAGTTGGAGAAGGTCCGAAAAGCATAATTGGACCAGGTGTTCTAGGAATATCTAAATTTCCGATATACAGTAAAATCTCGTTACAACTTACCTCACTTTAGCGTATATTTTTAAAATAACGTACAAATTTAAAATCCTCGGCCGAAATCTAGGTGTTTTAATGTTAAAAAGTTTCAGTTTAACGTACTTCAAATTAACGTACATTTCAGATTAACGAACTAATTTTACGTTCCCTCGGTTAAATTATCCCTTCATTACAACATTTACATCGTTCGAATGTCTTGATTTGATTGGTCAGTACCTTAAACAGCCCATGGCAAATGGCAATGCATCAAAACGAAACGATACGTCAACACTTAAGCCGATGGGCTAATTAAGCCAAGTTGACATTTCATCGTTTGGTCAGTTTAGCATATATAAACCCGAAAATCTCTGCCATGGAACTCACTTAGTATAAAATAAGTTTGCCCCCCCCCCCAGTTTCAAAATAACGTACACCTCAGATTAATGTACTAAATTCCAGTTTCCTTGGAGTAGGTTTTAACGGGATTTTACTGTAGCGAATTTTTGTGTATAATAAGGGAAAGAATGGAACGACTAATACATGGTTTGGAAATGTTAATTTTGGATATAGAGATATTGATAGGACATGGGGGAAAATATCTTTTCAAACCAACATTAAAGTGAGATAGAAAGGAATCAAATAATATATTAACAACTTGGTTGTATTTAAGACACTCAGGGACAGCTTGGCTGTACAAGTATCTGCGATAGCTCAATTGGTAGAGGCGTCGAGCATGGCAGTCGAGGTTCTTGGTTCGAATTCAGATCGCAGAATATTTCCAACCATTTTCTAATTAATATCGTTTACCTGAAGTGTGGAGTTAGCATTTTCTAATTTCTTTATTTCTTCTCGGTATTGTGGTTAAAAATGAATGGCAAAATGGGTTAGTTCAAGAAAAGTATTAAAAATATGGCATCTCTTGGAAGTAATAGTCAGTGAATGTTGACAGAAGGACGTTGTGAAGGGGGAAATGGAAAAAGCTTGAAAAGTAAAGATAGGAAGGTGATCGGAAATGTGGCAATCTATTGAGACACTATAGATATTGTCAAGGGGTGAGGAGAAGTATTGGTCGATAACAGAAAAGGTTTTAAAGGAATTCGAGAAATGGGTCGGGGAGGAAATTAAACAGACAGACCTATCTTAGATTGTAGGTCGTTATGGAACTTATGTTATGTAAGGTTTTAGAAAACTCAAGATTGAAGTCTCCTGAAATAATAAGTTTTTTATTAGAGGAACTTAAATCTAAAAGCAAAGATGAGAAATAAGAGAAGAAGACGAGAAAGGACCCTGAAGGAGATCGATAAAGTGAAATGAAATAAAAATTTATAATTAAGAGTTATGATTTCAAAATCTGGAGTACAAATAGAATAAGAAGGAATGGTGTTGTAATGTAACGAATTCCAAATACAGATGACTAGACCTCAGGCTTTTTTGTGGGGGACACTGTAAAGCCTCAAAGATGTAATTGGACAGAGGCGGGATGTCAAGTGATGATTTAGACAATGTCTTGGTTAGTGCTATAAGATAGCGTGGATATCGGAAGAGGGCTGAGGTGGCAAAGAGAGTAGCGGAGATAGCATGGAAACTACGTATGTTATAGGTAAACTCCACGAAAAAAAATCGACTTTATTATTATTTTTTTTTGCATCATAATAATATAGTATATATCATTCAAAATCTTTCGACTTATCTTAATACTTTATTAAGAAAAATGCCTTGGAAAACTGAAAATTGGCCTTCTAATCAACTCAATGGTATCAATACAACTTTTGGATCGCTTACCTAATGGGCAAAAAGCGTTCCAGAAATTCAAGTAACCAGGAACGACTAGTCGATTACTTTTTATCATGGAGACAGTTGTATTTAAGGCTGTAATTTCGGAAGGAGCTGCTTTCTGCTCTTGGGTGAGCGATCCAGGAGTTGTATAGATATCATTGGGAGGATGTGAGGGGGATGGGGGGGAGGAGTGATAGTAACCCGTAAAAAATAGTCGATCACATTTTATCCCGGTCAGTTGTATTTGAGGCTGTAATTTCGGGAATGCGAAGGAGCTGTTTTCTGCCCTTGGATGAGCGATCCAGGAGTATTGATATAATTGCATTAACCATCTCTTCTCCAGAGAACACGGCGAAACAAGACATCATTTTTTGCCGCGAGAAACTCGGGGAATTTCGTCGCCGAGATTCTAGTTTCGCTTCGAACGATTCTACTTATCGTAGGATTTTGCTAACCTGTTCTATAGCAGAATGACTACAATTTGTTCTCTGTTTATATGTATAAATAGACAGTCGGATAGAAATTTAACGTTTCATAGAGTTCCAGAATCAGAATCGATTAGAAAACAGTGGATTAGTTTTTGACAGGGAGGGAACTGGTATCCAACTCCAAACAGCATCGTGTGCTGATTTTGAGGTGTCATGCTTTGTCTACACACCCGCCGTTTTAAATTCAGTATCAATTCAAACAAGAAATTCACTGAAACTAGATCACTTATAAGGTGGAACTAGATGCTCTTCCAACTTTACACGGGCCTGGCGTTCTTCAAGAATAGCGACCGCAACAAGCATGTGGCAAGCAGAAGATACCGTTTCAACGGTTTAATGCATAGGGCTGTATAACGTAGAAATTGCAGTAGAATTTAATTCTGCTAACGGCCCTTGTATATCGCTGTCTTTGCTATTAAAATCATTGTCGTCACTATGGGTCTTGTTTTCATATTCATAGTCCACTGCGATGCCCTTACAATAACCGATAGCGCCGAATGTGTGACGTCAGAATTTCGAAACTCCTTCGCACTTCTTCGCAATCTGTGACGTAACAGATTGCCGAAACATGGCGCCAGTGTCGATCGCAGGGAGAGGGAAAAATGAAACTTTTTCGTATATTTTATTAACTAGTAGAGGACTTGGCATTGCCCGGGATAATTACGCTTATAGGTAAGCAGAACAATCTCAAGAAGTTAAATTAAAACTCCAAATTATATCCTCATCGAGAGAGACTGCCCTATCTATATCGCCTATTATATCCATTTCCTGTTCATTGTTAATAATTCTTGGAAACGAATTTCTGGCATTGCATCATCATTTTATGGTCATTGTTATAATTCTATGAAAAGAACTTTCTATCATTGCATCATTTTGTGCTCATTGTTATTGGTGAATTGCGCATTGATACCATTGTTGATGCGAACACGACGGGTCTATTGTTGCACAAACTTTGACTTGCATTTTTGGTCATGAGATATCTGTTGCTGGTCCGAGCGTAGCACAGTTATATGGTAAATAGATCGCCAGAGCTTGAGCTTTAGCATTGTCGCTAGTGAAACCACTTGCCACCATCTTACCTCACTGCACTTTTCAAGCCATATCACACAAACATACTTGAACATAAAGATTCAATACGAAGTAAAGACATAAAATAATGGAAAAATTGTTCATAGATCAGTTTATAATAGATTGACCATCTTTAAAAATTTATAGTTATTTTTACACCACTTCTACTGAAATGTCATTATTTGTGAATATTTATTTTATTACACTCACATGCCAAAGGTCATGGGTCTTTTTGCATGGGTCAAAAGTTATTGGTGTTTTTGTTAGCCGGTTGCTTGCATTATTAAAAAAGAAATTTCTTTTGAAAGTCATTTTAAATATAATTTTTAAATATTATTTGAAACGATACAGGTTAAATATTCATAGTCTAAAAAATATAGACTGTTTTTCTGTAAGAAAGAAAACAAGATTATCAATAAATCCTGTAAGTGAAAATAAAACAAAAACGAATAACTGATATTAAACAAAAATTACAAATTGATCTAAGTCCAATTACAAGTCCAATTGCAGATTAGCCCTATCTAAACATAATTTCTAGCGGCTATAATTTAAAAACTTGGAAAAATTTTTCATAAAATCATAAGAACGCGTACACCATAATCTTTGTAGTGAAGCAATATGGCGCGCTTGGCTTCATAGAAGAGGCGGGTTCTAGCGATCTATTACTATACAGGGTGAATACAAAAGTCTAAACCCCCCTTTTAATTTTTGAATCGAAGCAGGTATGTTAATTTTGATGAATCCAATGAATAGGAAGTTGTGGGTGGCCTATCCCATGGTGCACTTTTCATCATCCCAAATATGCAAATTAGGACACATTCAAAATTTATCTCAAAAACCGTAAGTGATAGAGAAAAAACCCAATTGCAAACTTGTTCAGCATAAAAAAACAAACAAAACAAATAAAAAAAATATCCAAATCGGACCATCCAATCACCCACAATCACGTGATGAACTGTTTGTAGCTTACAAGAAAACTGAATGTTGATATTTCCACCATGTAAAGCATGTAAATCGAAAAATTAACATAAATTACCATACTCACATTCACTTTCATGCGGAAAAGCAAATAAAAGGCATGTTTCAGCACACAGAAAACAGAACAATTACAGGATGGCAAGCTACACTGTTCCGGAAATGGTCAACATGATCTTCTGCTTCGGAGAGATAAGGAGAAACCTACATGCTGCAGTTAGGTTGTATCGAGATAGATATCCTAACGAACGCCATCCATCTCTTCAAACAATGCGTCACATTATTCAAAGATTCGAGGCTACACGGAATGTTAAAATGCACATCGAGGACGACCAAGGGCACAAGGCGACGAGGATACAACAACACTAGTTCTGGCTGCAGTTGCTGCAAATCCCCACACAAGCAGCAGAGCAATTGCTGCAGATGTTGGGTGCCATCAGAAAACCGTTCTCAACATTCTACACCCACATCATTTTCACCCATACCATATTCATTGTCACCAGGAGTTACTGCAACTGGTTACTTACCTGCCTGGATGACAATCCAAACTTCATTTATAAGGTGTTGTGGACAGATGAAGCCCAGTTCACCAGGGATGGAGTTATCAACAGGCACAACCATCAACATTGGGCAGACGAAAACCCACGATGTCTGCGAGAAGCAACTCATCAAGTGAACTGGAGAATCAATGTGTGGTGTGGATTGTGCAATGACGCTGTGGTTGGACAGTATTTTTACGATGGAACACTGACTGCAGAACGCTACCGGGCTAAAACTCTCAACGTGGTAGTCACAGACTTCATTGATCATTTGCCATTGGCCTCGTATCAGCGCACGTGGTTTCAGCATGATTGAGCTCCTCCACATTACGGGTTGGTCGTTCGCGAGCGTGTAAGTGAGATGTTTGGACCACTATGGATTGGCCGAGGAGGACCAGTTCGTTGGCCATCCCGCTCCCCTGATTTTACACCACTTGACTTTTCGTTGTGGGGATACCTGAAGGGCAAGTTTTATGCTACGCAGCCCGCCTCACGGGAGGATCTGGCTTAACGAATCAAGGAAGCTTGCCGAGAAGTGACACCAGACATGCTTGCCGATGTTTTGGCATCAGTTAGATTCCGTGCCCAAATGTGTTATGGTGGCCACGGTCGTCACATCGAGCATTTTGTTGATTAACTTTTTTTT
>JAHWFO010009396.1:225421-262836 GCA_023313115.1 Rhysida immarginata | reverse complement strand
AGAAAGTAGAATTCGTCGGATTTTAGAAAATCAACCATGGTATGATCCCCTGCACTATGTGCTAACGTTTCCGTACGGAACGCAAGGGTGGCATATTTCTGTGCAGTCGAAGAACAATGCTCATAACAAACGTGTTCCGTACACCAGTTTTATGCTGACGATTTTCAAATTTTCATTGCTAAGATATGGCATGTAATATAGCAAGTAACTTGTGGCGACATGCGAAACACGAATATATAACTGTAATTAATAAGTCAGTGTGCCTATTATAATGACACAATTTCTGTACCATTAGAAATTTTCAATTCTAAGATAGGGCATGTAGCATGTCAAACAACAAGTATCGGCCTCGGTGGCTCAGCAGGTTGCGTGATCGCCTCTGATGCCCGACTACGCGGGTTTGATCCCGGCCGAGGACGACGAGGATTTTTCAGGGGTAAATCCTGAGATCACGCACTTCCTTCGAAAGGGAAGTAAAGCCGTTTGCCGGCTGCACGTTAAAGAAGCCTTGCGAGGCAAAATTTGCGGCCCCTATAACGCCGTCCTGAAATGACCATAGCAGTTGAAAAGGACGTTAATACCAAACAAACCAACCAACCATACAACAAGTGACGACATTCCATGAATGAATATATAAGAACAGTTATAAAATTCGTAGATTTTCTAATTTGAATAACTGGAACTTTGTTTTAAGATATTCAAAAGCAATTCAAGAAATTGAAAATATGTTGCAGATAGTTTATGTGACGGCCATTAGTTTAGCCTGTCGGTACTTCGTTATGTCATTCCTTAATGGCTTATTCTTCTCTTGTAATATTTGGACATCCGCTGCAGCACACCTCACTTCCATAATAACATCTTCCATATATCGTGGCAAATCTTTACAATAGGCCAGTATTGCACTAACCAAGTTACAGGTCTCTAATATATCTATCCTCGTTTATCATGGCATGTTTTAATCGGATTATCAATGTACACATGATTGTGACCCTTGTTATGCTTTTCACGGATTGAATCGTGCTATCATGTGTCAAGAAATGGTCGCGATATTAACAGCGACTCGCAAGAGTTCGCAGCACAACTATTGATGTGCTCCCATCTCTAGGCAGAATGTAGGAAGCATGGAGTAATAGACCTCCATGGTCTATTATTCCATGGAAGCAAGACGAAGCTCCAGAAGATAGTCCCAGTGAGCAGGAGTTGTTTAAAATACGCACATTTCAGTGGCGTAGCGACGGAGAGACAGTGGGGCATGATGCCCCGGGCACCAGTCTTGTTAATGTTGCTGAGGGGTGGGGGCTCGCGACGATAATATACATTGAGTGGCCAGTTTATTAGGAACACTCATGATTATGCAAATCCGTTGGCATAGCAAAACATACGTATTAGTTGATCACGTGACAGTCGGTACCATTATAAAGCGAACACACACCTGTCAGCTGCAAGTGGTTTGACCGTCAAAACAAAGGATCTCAGCGACTTCGAGCGCGGGATGATAGGTGGTGCCCGGCGAGGTGGACTGAATATTTACGAACCCACACGACTGCTAGGCTTTTCCCGAACAACCATTTCAAGGGTTACCAGAACTGGTTAAAAACCAAAAAAACCAGCCACCCAGATGTAAGGTTGCGGAATTTTATAAATATTTATTAAAATAATATTTAGAAATGTGGAGACATGGACATTATGCATCGATGTTTATATATGCATTTGCATTATGTTGGAACGAAATTTGAGGAAAATTATGCGACTAAAGTGCAACCCAGACTAAAGAAAGATTTATAAAGATTAAAATATTATTTGTGAAATTATTTTTTTTATTCTATAAAGAATCTCTGAAAGTTGCCAAGTCATTTTAGAACAGAAGGAAACAGGTTTGGTGTTTCACTTTGGAGGAAGAAGGTTGGAACTCAGATGACTTGAAATGAGATCAAATGAATCTGAACATCAGAAATTAGTCTTTCTGATTGGCTTTTGAGAGAAGGCATATTTTGTGGTTGCAGAGATATTTTTGACAGAAAATCAGTAAAGGTACAGTTTCCAACTGAGTTAGACACTGTTCTACTCATGTGATTTTGAATAGGCCTTCACTTTGTGAACAGTTGCTGTACACAGAGTGAGAAATCCAAAATGCTTTATTTAAAATTTTGTTTCTTTTATATGCATTAAATGGACACTATTTTTTTGGTTCGAAACCCGAAGACTTTTTTTTTTATGAGAGGTTAAAGTGGAGAACCCACTTAAAAATTATCTAAAGTCCTATAGAAATCAGTTGGTATCTTCCCTTGTGTTTGCAACCACATCCTGTGGCCCGGACATGAAGATATAAAGAACCCCATTACCAGACCAGGAATGAAGAAGATGACAGACCTAAAAACCCATTACTTCCACGGACAGCCTAGCAGAGTTGAGCAGTCGATAAGATAAGTTGCTAATGAATTCCATAAGGCCAAGTTTCATACTCTCACTATACACACATTTGTTTGTTACACATAATTGTTTTACTAGATTGATTGATACACATATTTCATCTAAATTTTAGGTATATTTGGAAACATTAATTTACATTTAATTTCATTGAGAGATTAAATTTGACATTTATTAAAGCTAGAAATCTTCTACCAACTTATGAAAAAATATTTACCTTAGGATATTCTTAGAATCTGATTTATATAGTTACATGTTGAACTGAATTAGACAAGTATCTAAATTCTCATTTTCAAATTGTCACCAGAAGAATAAGATTCTTTTCCTATGTAGAAATTTGTATTTTATGATTCGTGAGTTTGTTGAGAAAATTTTGATAGAATTTTGAAGATTAAAAAGCTACATAAAATAAGTCTTAAATACTTAAAAAGAGAATTGCTATAAAATCAGAATTGGTTATCTGATTAAATTGAATAGTAGACTAAATGTTGACCTTAGCAGTTATTATAATAATCAGTTGGTTATACAACTAATTATTAAGTAGCGGAAGAATGGAGCTAATTATTGTTTTCACAATGTCCGTCTGTCAGTCCGTCTGTCCGTCCCCTTCATAATTTCCGCATTTTTTGAGGTAGAAGGTTGAAATTCGGAATGTAGCTTACTATGGGCATATGCATCTTCACTATTTAGTTTGGTTTTGATTGGCCCAATGGGGTCGGAGTTTCGGGGGCGGAAATTTATACATATAAAGAAGTGAAATTCGTTATGCAGATTCCTCTAAGTAAGATCAACATTACTGTAAAGCTTGGGCCAAATTGTCCCAATAGGGTCGAAGTTGTGTGGGTGACAGTCACTTGGTGTTTAGAACTACGGCAACATATGGCATGTCATATATCATTCATTTGGAAATGATGAGAAACGAAAGAAGATAGAGCTCTTTTTTATTTTCTAAATACTACGTTCGAGAAAATCTATTTTTCGATTAAAAAATGGGGGTGGGGGTTAAAAAGTGCAGATAAAAGGGTAAAAATAGATGACCTCAGCGCTTCCGCTACTTTCCTATACCTTCCTCGGGAGGATTAATTTCTTGTTTGAATAATAGAGAAATATTACAATTTCAGTTTTTTTGAAGAGAAGTAATCAGAATTTATTATACCTTTAAATATTATCATTCTTTCATACTAAATTGATTCATGTACCAAAATAGACAGCATTATCTCTTTAATTCTTTAATTCACTTATTTACACCATTTTATATTGCTAATTTTTCCTTTACCTTGTTAGTAAATATAATTTTGTTAATATTATAATTTGGTGATGTTCAATGGTTTATTTAATCACACCAGTTTGCTTCTATTGGCTGGACATGTGTTGGATGTTTAAGTTATGTAAGAGGGTCAACCCACTTGAATCTAAATTATTAATAATTAGTATTTTATCACTTTAGAACCTCATTCCAAATTCTAAATTAACTATTCGATATTACTGACCCAAGAAAACCCTTACATAAAAATGGCGCAGCCGAACAGGATCTTTAAGGGTTCAAGATATTGAGTATAGAACTGAACAGAATAGTTTTGTAAATTGTATCATATTATAACATATCGTGGAATATGGAGTTTTTTAAGGGGTATGGTTTGTTAAACAGAATCATTAGATATTTCTTACATAGAAATGAACAGTATAATCTCTAAATTATTAAGGGACCAGAGTTGTTTAATTGTTTAACGGGATGGTTAGGCATTCATTGTATAAAAATGGACACATGATTTAAGTGCATCTAAAAATTATCAAGAGGTACCATATTTTATTAACAGTTGGTAAAAAATTCAAATATTTGATTGAATTTCTCTGGATTAAAACTCAATTGTATTTTGATATGGATATTAATTTAAGAGATTTAAGTAGTTCTGAGAAAAACATTTTTGAATACAATATGGTGGTTACTTAGGAGATTCTTATTAAGACTGGTAGATTAAAAAAAATTTAATTCTAAGTCCAGTATCGGCAAGCAGTGATATGTTAAGATATTTTCCATTGTTAAAACTTGAAATTTAAAATGAATCAGGACCAGATAAGAGCACGAGGACCAGCTCCACTCCCACCATTAGCTCAGCCCCATGCAGATGTTGAAGCACAAGTGGTCCCAGGCCCAGCTCCCTTATATGTGTCTTTTGCTTTGGTAAATGAAATTGCTGATTATGATGGGTCTACAGATCCAATTGCATTTTTCCAAAAATTAGATGATATAGGAGTTATTATGAATTGGAATCCAAATATAAAATTAATCATGGCAAAAATTAGATTGACAGGGCCAGCATTGTTTTTCTGCAGAGAGGATAAGGCAATAGAAAATGTTGATGAATATGAACATTTTAAATAGGTGATGATAAAACGATTTAACAAAGATATTAAGAGTGAAATTGAAATATTATTTAGGAAATGTTGCTAAAATGATAATGAGATAGTTAGTGGATTTGCTACAAGAGTTAGAGCTCTTGGGAAAAAATTAAAAATTCCAGTGGAAGGGAATGGTGCAGAGGCTCAAATCAGGAAAACCTTGGCACTAGAAATTATGGAGGAACAGATTAAAGAGAAATTCATTGATGGTTTATTACCTGTATTGCAAGAAACTGTATTATTTAGAAGGCCAAATAATTTTCAAGAAGCTGTAGAGCATGCAAAGGAGGCAGAAGAGACAGAGAGAAAATTGTGTAAGAAAAGGTGTGCCATTCATGTATTAGGAACTGGGATGAAGGAAGAGAATACTCAAGCTTTCAGTGCTCAAGGAGAGAAGGAACTATTAGATTTAAAAAGAGAGGATGTCACTAAGCCATGATACAATAGATGTAAAACAAAAAGGTGTTACTTTTGTAAACAAATTGGGCATATTATTAGATTTTGTAAACATAGAAAACAAAGAAGAATGTTGTGCTGATACTGTAGAAAGAGAGGTCATATTCGGCGAAATTATCGTGAAAAATACAAATCAGGGCACATACCATCTTTTAAGGTGGATACACAATCGATTAAGGAATCAATTGGCATGAATAAAGGTACGCAGACAAAAAACGTGCAAAGCTCTTCTCTTCCAAGGGGAGAGGGAGTAAGGCCAAAAAATAAACAAACAACTCGTGTACTTGCTACTGGAACTACAGATGGGAATGAAGTACTGATAACAGGGTTTGCCAGGTCATTAACAGTAAAATTTCTCATAGATAGCGGAGCTAAGGTCACCCTATTGAGTGAGACCATGTTAGAAAAATTAATGGCCATGGATTATGATATCTCTGAGGTGAATGAACCACCCATCAGTTTAATTAGTGTAACAGGACACAATTTTTATTCGAAAGAAACTTATTTGATTAAATTTCAATTTGGTGATAAAAATTATTTACTAAAAATGCTATATTTGGGATAAAAAATAAAGAAGGATGTTTGTGGGTCTGTGCGTCTGTGGGTCTGTGGGTGGGTCTGTGGGTCTGTGTGTACGTTTTTTATACAAATCTACAGTTTTATTCCGATCTTGATGAAATTTCGCATACATGACCTTCAAAGCATGAGGAAGGTCACTGTCTACTTCAGATTTCGAAAAAATAATAATTATTGATAAAGAATCGATATTCATGGTTATGGCAGGGCATATTAATGAGAAATATCGCATGACCAACAATGCAAGACAAAGTTTTTGCAACAATGGTATCAACACGCAATTCACAAACACTCTGCACGGACCGACAATATATATCTCATGACCAACAATGCAAATAAAAGTTTGTGCAACAATAGGTATCAACAATGGTTTCAACACGCAATTCACCAATAACAATGAGCTCAAAATGATGATGCAATGATAAAGCAATCCTTTCCAAGAATTATAACAATGAACATAAAATGATGATGCAATATGGATAAGTTTCAATTTGTAACAATGCATAGAATTCCTGTTATTCAGGTTTTTCTTAGAAAAGAGAGTTCTTAGTACTTAACAATTTCTTGAAAATCTTTAAAAATGATCAGTAGCTGGAGATAATGAAGAGTTAGCAGACTATTGAGAAAGAGTGGAAAGACGACAGAGAAAGCAAACCTTTAGCTCCGTGCTGTATTGAGCAAATGGGAAGCAAGTAAATATAAGAATTGGCGACCGCTAGACTACCCAAAGTGATGAAAGGCCAAATTTTGCTTCAACACAGCGAGAGAAGAGTGGAAATTGCAACAACATCAAGTGTAGATCTGAAGTAAGATTATCTGAGTAAGAAATTATTGGAGCAGTCCATCTATTTTGAGCCTTTAAAAAGATTTTTTCGAATTTTTATTAAGAATTTTTACTGTATTAATTCTAAGCATTTTCATGTGTTTATTTTTAAGATATTGCAAAATTTATTTTAATTTTTGAGATTGTTCTGTTTACATCCCAAGTGTAATAATCCCGGGCAACGCCGGGTACCTCTTCTAGTTTGGGATAAAAAACAAAATATTAATTATGATACCATCATGGGACGGGACAGTTTGCAAAAATTTAGATTTATTATAGATTTTAATAAGAGTATACTGTATGACAAGGTGAACAAAATTCCATTTGATAAATCTGTGGTTAGAAAAAATAATAGAAGTAATAATGAGATTGCAAATATTGGAGAATACATTGAGGCAGTTTCAGTGCGTTGTGAAAAGCAAGTAACAATTCCGCATGGACAAATTTCACGTAACAATGCTTTCAGTGGCTAATTGAATCCATGCCACGGCAAATTTGTGCTGTTGTAGTTGCTAGAGGTGGCGCAACACAGTATTACGGGAGTGTTTCTAATAAAGTGGCCACTCAATGAATACCATAACGGGCGCCATTTACCCTCGCTACACAACTGCGTACTTCTCAGTAATTTTTATAATTTACTGATCATTTCATATATGTATTTCGTATAAAATTTTGCTAAAATATTAAAAAATAAATATTAAATTATTAAATATATTATACGTATTAAAGAATTAAAATTAAATATCATTATTTGTATTTAAATTTTAATGGTAATATTTGGATAAGTTGAAAGGCAAAATGGGTCTTTGGACGAAACCGTTTTTTCCCAAAGATTCTATTATTCATTCACCACGGTGTCATGTGATTTCTCGGGAAGGAGAGCGTCAGATGATGAAGGAGGAGGGGAGGCGCGGACTCGAGGCTTCAGAACGAAAGTTTTCTGGAGCAAGAATTACGTCTCGAGTTCGTGCTCACCCCTTCCGAGAAATAATGATCAAGGCGTGAGGGAAGAAGAAGGACTAGTCCATGGAAAGAAGAGAGGAGGGGAGAGAGAAGGTGAAGGAGAGGAAGGAAAGAGTCGTGGCAGTCGGTGGAAGGTTCTCAAGGAGAAAGGAAGAAAGCGGTGATCGCTGGAAAAGGGTTTCAAGGTGGAAACACTTTGGGAACCGAAGAGAAGCGGCGAATCGAATGAGCAGTTCGGAGGACGAAAGTTTTAGCGTGCACGACGCCTTGGTATCGTTAGAATCGGCGGGGAATGAAAATCCCTCGGCAAAAACTGGTTGCACAGCTAATTGTGATGTTTTACGTTTTGCAGCTGAACGAGATGGTGGAGAATTGACGCCGGAAAATTTGTCAGACCAACAAGGACTGAAAAGGGGCGAAATTTGCCACGGTGAGCTCAATAGCTGGTTTTCATGGCGGTACTCCGGAACGGAAAGTAATGTTAGAGCTTTGCATCGAACATTAAGCGTAAATTTAACGGCTCAGATTCTCTCGAGCTTCCTACACCGGCTATCGGTAATAGTGATAGAGAATGGCGCCTGGCTTCGCATGTTATTTTTCGAGGCAGAGTTCATTCTCGATAATGAAGCTCTGCTAGGAATTTTTCTCTGTGGTTTGCCAGTCTATTTGCAATCTGGCGTGGGAGTGATATTGCTGCTGGCGAAGCGAGGACGGAGAACTTAATTAAATAATTTAAAGTCCTTAGTGTTGAGTGCGACTTGGGTGACCAGCGGACACTTTCCTTTATTTAAATTAAAGCGAAACTTCTTGTTTGAAGCGCCAAGATTGCCTTATTGTTTCTCCGTGTCTCCAAGGCGGAGCGTATACCTTATCAAGTTGATTTTGGGAGTATTTATCAACGGGGTACATTGCTTATTGTTTATTCCCCGCAACTAAATTGTTTGAATTACTTACCTTGCTTTATTTAAATGCTAATGTTCGAGATATTTGCTTATTATGCTAAGTTGGCTAATTTCGACCAAGATAATTAGTTTTAAAATTGCCTATTGCTAATTTGTGGTTTTATTTTTCTTCTGATTCTGCTGTGTTGTAGCGAAGTAATTTCGCCTCCGTGGGAGTTTCCCGGCAGATATCGGCACGTCGGTGGTGAAGCCAACCGTCTGTGTGGACGTCGGAGACGCTGCCGTCGTGGAATTATGACTCGTACCTTGGATCAAGCAAGCCGCATCCGGTTACAGACGCATAGCGGGTCAGACATCTTCTTTCACTGTTGTCTGGGGATGAGCTTTCTCTGGATAGTGCAGAAGCGTGTATCTCAAACCAAATTTAATGCTAAATTATCTTTGTTTGCAACCTAGTACTTTTCGTTTATGCGACCCTGGGCTTTGAGCAGACAAACAAGGCAATTCCCCCTTTCCACTCGATGCAAGGATAAACTTTCACTCAATATGCAGGGTGGGCCTTTAGACCTTTACCATCCCTTGTACAATTCGTTTTTGTGGAAATTGACGGAATAGGGGAAGTCATATGGTGCAGGTGCCCGGGACGGATGCGCCATCTTAAAAGGCGCTATCTTGGATGCACCGTAGGGTTTTAAATGGGAAGAGGGTCATGGCGCACATGATTTCGGGCTAGAAATTCCCAAGGTATGCAATGGTGCAGTCCGTTTGTTCATGTCTGAATTTCTTCAACAGTTACAGGAATTTTAAATGGTGATTCTCACTGTTATTTACCCTTTGTTGCAGGTGCTAAAGAATGCTACTAACCACAGAGGAGAGGACAGCGTTGATAAGGGCATGGGGAGGGAGAAGTGCAAGGGCTGTAGCAGCGGAATTCAATGAACGGCACCCTGATCGACAACCTGTGTCCCATGTTAGTGTTGCTCGGCTCTTCATGAAGTTCATGGATACCAGGTCCATAGCAGACTAAGTCAAGTGTGGAAGACCCATTACTGAAACAGATGAAAACAACCATAGCAGTACTTGCAACGCTTGCCACGTAACCACACCAAAATCTAAAATGAACCCGTTGCCTGTCAATGTTGTAAAATTAAATCTAAAATGAACCGTAAAAATGCAACATTTAGTCGTTTAAAGACTGATTCGTTCCTTGTTCTATCCATGCCTAGCAGGACCACACTTAATTCCTAATAAACTAAACCTTCTACAGGATGAAGGGTCCTTAACAACTGAAGCTTCTACGACGATCGTTTGCCAGATAACTGCTTTACAACTTCATTTTCTTCTGCAATTGGAAATTCATAAATAGTTTTGGATTAAAGTTTTCAATTCGTCAAGAACCTTATGCTGATGCTGAAGGTAATGATGATACCACGCGAAGACCTAGAATCTTGTTTTTTTTATACTCAACTGTGTATTTCGTAATAGCATTGCCAATCCAATCCCGTTTGACGCTTCAATTTCCAATAGTTTTATCTGTCAGTTCGTCGGATGTATCTGCAGATTCTTATTTGAACATCTAATCGCAGGCGAGAGTTCGTTCGCTCTATACTCAACTTTTGATACAAGACCAACAAGTAGTCCAATATTTATATAGTCTCTCTAAACTGGAAGCATACTCATAGAGGTCGCTTACTCTAAAGCTCCAGGTTTTGTTTAGGGTAAAAACATGGAAGCAGTAGAATGGGAAGCGAAGCTCTCGAGAAATGATCAACTAAAGAGTACACTAGCAGTGCTTGCGGATGAGTCGGATCGTACTGAAGAGAAAATGAATCTTTACACGTCACTAATGACGTCACTTCTTCTATTGTTAAGTCAGAGCAATATACGGAAAGTTACTTCTTATCCTTTCATTAGGTGCTCCGTGGTCAAGAGTTCAAATAACACTTTACGTACTTCAAGCCTCCAATGCCCGTCTTCCCATTGTATACCTCTTCATCCACGGAAGCTTTGTTCTTAAGGTCTAACATCGACATGGAGAGCACAGGGAAGGCTTGTTCTAAAGGAGCAAAATATTGCAGCGTTCGAAGAGAAGTGGAAAATAAAGAAAATCTTCTAAGGGGAGGAAGAAGGAATACTCGCATGGCAACAATTAAAATAACAACAGGGAGTGAATCCACTCAACTGCTGCATATAATTGGCACTGCACTTATTTCACCGATTTATCATTGGATGTATTACGAGCTTCGCTTCCCATTCCATTTCTTCCAAGATAAAAATCGGAAGGTGGTTAAAATGGATATTTTCCCACATCCTTCCCCAGATATTTGCAGGGGGGGGGGTCTGCTTTTGGAGGACGAGATCTTCAAAAAATCACGGACGAGTCCTTTTGGAGGAGCTAAAAGACCAGCACACCAAGAAAGAATGGAGGGGTTAAATGCATAGTTTTCCAATGTAGTAACTTACGGAAAAGATACTCTTTCAGAATTTTTCAACTTGGGTATTTGCGGGCCAAATATTACATCATTTGTGCCTAATCCGTTACGTTGTTAAAATTAGCCAAAGTACCATCTTCCTGAACTGTGCACTGGCAAGGAGATGCATGAACAAAAAATCTGATGGAACTGTGTCGGGACACGGCTGCTGATTAGGGCGTAGAATGCGTAAACTGTGACCACGTTTATATTTATTAAGAAATTTAATTTCGCACATTAAATATTCAGTACACTGAAAATAGTTGTAACTTATCTTAAATACTACCATACCTTGAATTATAAGTACTCTGTGTGGAAGAAAGTGATTGTTAACTGTGGGGTAATGGAGCAACAGGATTTATTCAAACTTAGTACTTGGTAAGCTGTAATGCTCTAAATGCATTAATCTTATGCTTCACATTACGTTTTAGGTCAAGATTGGACAGATATATGGCGGACAATGAAAAGAATTCTAAGAACTTTAAGACTTGCTATATGTGTAACGTAAGTAAAGTAAAAAGGTCAAAGCAAAGAGGTTCTGGAAAAATATTTCACCCATGTTTTATTTTACAGTAAATATAGCGCGTCGTTTTACAGATTACAGTCAAGTATTGTACATGGTTAACAACTTCAAAATTCGTCAACAAATGAACTACGAGTGTAACTGTTTGTATTGATAAATCATCGTCAATTGTATCATGGGTGACGTTATTATAAAGATTAACAGATAGGTTAACTACCTTTTTTCACACGGGAGTTTCAGAAACTAAAAAAAAAATCAAATTGAATAAGTAAGCTTTACATTCATTCACCGTTAAATTCCTTAACACCTGAGTCTTAAGTTGTACCGACTGTGAATTTTACCTCAAATTGAAAGGCAAGTATCTCTTAATCAAGGAACGCTGAGGTTTTTCTCTTGCGAAATGTAATTCATTACTATTTGTCATTAGTTCTACAGTGTGAGTCAAAAGTCGCAGTACACCCTGCTTTTTCGAAAACCTTGCAGGAATTGGGAAATCTGAATATTCCAGTAAGGTATGGGTGAAGTGGTCTATCTTTTATGGTATGTACCGAATATGGCCGCCTTCTTGAAATCGGCCATCTTGAATCTAAGTCAATTTTTTTAAAATAGAAAGGGGGTTTTATCATATATCAAATAACATCAGCATTTTCTGACAATTTCATTCCTGTAAACAGATTTGAAGTAGCAGTTTGATTAAAAAGTTACAACACAGTTTGTTTGGAATTACAGGCTGGACTGCTCTCCATAAAGGACAGTCATTTAATGTGTTCAACGTGCTGTCTCTCTTGGTCAAGGTACATTTGAAGGCGCTAAATCCAATCGTCATGTACTCGCAGAAATGCTGGCACACTCTTCTTCAATGCGTTGCTGGAGATGGTGTCTGTTTCTGATTTTCTCCGGATATACGAGTTACTTTAAATGGCCCCACAGATAAAAGTCAAGAGGTGTCAGATCAGGTGATCTAGGAGGTCATTCCACAGCACCACGTCGGCCAATACAATGACCAGGAAATTGAACATCTAACCACTAAACAAGATACCTTTTGCAAAAGAGGGATCTTGTCGATGTTGCTCTAGGGCCCACGAGCAAAACTGCATACGTCTGTCTGGGTCATCCTCTCCTAAGTGCTGGAGTATCTGAATCTTGAATGGATGCCATTGATGAGCATGAAAGATTCGTACGATCGATGACTGGTTGATTCCACATTCTGCTGACAAACGTCGTGTGCTGCGTTGTGGGCTCTTGACGAAGGACGCCAATTTCATTGTTGAGGTTGTCTCGTCAATAGCACTTATTGGACGGCCACTCCGTGCCTAGTCAACCACTGTCCCAGTTTCTCGGAATTTCTTAATTAAGCACCTGACAGTATTGTGTGAAATTGGAGGTCTTTCTGGGTGCCGGCTGTTAAAATCTGCACGTGAACAAAAATGAAACAAAATGAACGTAAATTTTTTTAAACTCAAAAGGAACTCCCAGATCCAGACATCAAAGTGAACTCAATTCTCTCCTCCGAGGTCAAAGCCATCTTTAGTTACCTGCTACAAAATGAAACAAAATGTGTTGTAACTTTTTAATCATAACTGCTACTTCAAATCTGTTTATAGGAATGAAATTGTCAGAAAATGCTGATGTTGTTTGATATGTCACACGACCCCCTTTCCATTTAAAAAATTGACTTAAATTCAAGATGGCCGATTTTAAGATGGCGGCCATGTTCGATACATACTATAGAAGATAGACCACCTCACCCATACCTTACTGGAATATTCAGATTTCGAAATTACTGCAGGGTTTTCGAAAAAACAGGGTGTACTGCGACTTTTGACTCACCCTGTACATCGTTTAAATCTACATCTGAGTTAATTGAATCAAATCCATCGGACATTCCTTCATAATAGTTCGTTAAAAAATATTTTTTTTCCCAATGTTTAAAATTCTAATGGGGCTTTCAACACCGGACAAACAAGGATTCAGACAATTAACGGCCTTGAAGATTTGGAATTGTAAATCAGTCAAATTAATACTATACGTTTTCTTAAAACTTTCTTTTGTTTTTTTTGTAAGTTTCAGTGATAACATTTTAATTCTTCCTTAATTGACTTCAAAACGGGACCACAACCCCGGCCAAATAACGTGTCTTCTAGCCAATTAAAATCAAATAATCAAACGAAAAGCCACAAAAACCACAAATCCACAAAAAAAAAAAATTTAATAGATGTTGAGAACGTAGTCAGGGAATAGGGAGAACGGGAAGCGAAGTTCACCACTTTCTTTAAAATGAGGAAGTAACTAGCGATCCTTGTGTTCGAACTGGTGAACTAGCAATTCGAAACCAAACCCTTAATAAAGTTTCAGTTGCGGTATTTGGGGTCTCGAGCCAATACCTCCTAAAGAGTAGTGCACGGAAACCGTCATACATTGTTACATCATCATAGTAGTGCAAATTCAGGGCTTATTATTGGCAGAAATACGAATAACAATGCCCTACTTAGATGATGCAACAATGTTTGACGTTTCCGTGCACAGGCTTTCTCTTTAGGCGGTGTTGCTCGAGCGTGGTACCAGATTTTTAAATTTCTGACAATATAAGATTTTTAATTTTGAACAATATTGGTCTTTCATTGTTAATGTTTTTTCAATTACATTGCTTTCTTTTGAAATTCAACGTGAGATATAAAATGAATTTATGCGATTCTTTTTGTGTTTAATGTTCATTTTTTAAGAATTTGCAACTTAGCTTTAAATGCATTAGTTTTAACAAATTGATTTATAATATTACATATGGTTATGATTGCCTAATAGTTAAAACCGAAATTTACTACAACTGTAAAAAAAATTAGCTTAATGAAATCCGTCTTCGTCGATTATACTGAGATAAAGAAAAGACACGAAGAAAGAAACATGGAAGGTGAGAGGAAATGATATTCACAAATTCACCACTTGTGAATATGTTTTTCGTCCCGCCATCCATGTTTCTTTCATCGCATCTTTTCTTTATCCAGTACTAGCTGATATACCCGCCGTTGCTCGGGGTATTTGTTTGATAAAATTTTGCAATATCTGAACAGAAATATTTTGTATTAACATATGAAAAATGATTAGAAAAATTCAAAATAAAAGTAATAAAAAAAATCGGAAAACATTCTTTTAAAATGCAGTAAAGGCTACGTCAATACATAAATTGAAAGGAGATTTCCCCATCTATGAGCGTAATAAAAGTTATACGTATTTATTACGATGTTTCTTTGAAGGTTTTTATAATTCAAATATGATTGTTCACTTTTTATAAAGTGAAATATGTATTTTCTCACTTCAAGTGATGTCATAAATTAATGCATTTAGCCAAATTGCCAAGACCACTGATACAATGTAGGTTATAGTTTTTTGGCGCCATCTATTGTCACAAAGCATTGCGACAGTTTCAGGCTCCAGTATTCTCAGTCATCAAAACAAACTGAGAAGTAATGCTGGAGTTTGTCCGTCGCCATCCGATATCAACAGATGGCGCCTTCCGCAATCAAGAGACCTCTGTTTATATATGATCCCTGATTGCGGTAGAAAGGAGAGAAATCGGCGCAAGAAAATGCGCAGGGAAAAAAGGCGATTGAGCGAGAGCTGCGAAAAAAAGAACTTGGCTACCGAGATTGCGAGGAAAAGGTCGCCCTTAAAGAATGCGCCTATTTCTGATGAAAGAGAAAAGAAAGGCGAACCGACGACGAGAGTTTCAGGAAGGCCAGCGAATAGAAAAACAAGTGAAGCAAATGCGTGCGCCAGCTTAACAGACTCACAACACCGCGTGAGCTTTCCTAATGCGACGCATAATTCTTTTGTGACTAATTGTGCTGCTTCAGATTTTTCTCCAGCTGCCAATGTCCAGAGCTCGTTTAGAGTGGTTTCGTCGCCAGTTTCTACAACGTCGCGAGCGAACGTCTTCGTGCTCTACGAGGGAAAATTAAGCCGAGCCAAGCCGAGAACTGCGTCAAAGGAACCCGACTGCTCCTTCCACCTCAGCAGCCATAATCAAGGAAGGAAAATTCAGCGCTACCACCGAGCAGAGGGCAGCTGTTATTACAAGCCAACAATTTTCCTGTAGGCCCGGTCAAGAGACCCCATTCCTATCGTCTTCCTGCGAGACGTTCTTAGTGGTTGTAGCTGGACTACGAGTGAGTGACTGCTACAGCGTATATCCCGACGAGGAGTTGACGCCATGTCTTTCAACCGACGACATAGCCGGTGTCTTTCCCTGGACCAGTTCAGCGTTTAGACGGGAGAGTCTAGGCACCTTGGCCCTATTTTCGAGGTAAGCCAATTTTACTTAGAATCTATTCAGCAAAATAATATTGCTGAATAATGTCATGTTTGATAGCGGTCTATAGCAAACAAGCGAGACACATCTAGCATTATCAGCTCTCGCTCTCCGCTCTTTTGCTGGCCTATATGGTATCACGTGCGCTTAAAAAATTTCAAGCGTAACTTTCATTAAAATTAAGAGTGGCAAAATTAGAAGGTAACTATCGTGCATTTCTTTATTTACTGGTCCCAGTAGTAAATAGGTTTGGTAAAAGGGTTTGCTAGTTTTTTGTTTTTTAAGAGAGCTTATTAGAATCTCAATTTAACGGTTGTTGTTCATAAGGGTCTTTTCTTTTGTTATATACCTTGTATGGTTCATCAGAATGTAATTAGCTATGCGCGTTGGCATCAGAACGTAATTAATGTTCTCCTTATTTTATTCCGCAGCTTCCCGTGCGGACTGGTTTCAGAAGTTTAATGCGTTGCGTAAACGCGGGACCGATTTTGGACTGCAATAGCAGTAGGATACAAGCGTCTCCCTGGACCCTGTATTTAGAAACGAAGCAAACCTGCAAGCAGAGCCGCTTAGCTTACTTTCAAGTTTTTGGTTATTGAACTGGATTTGGCCGGAAAATTACGTGGTTCAATTACAACGCAGAACCGTAACGCATTTCACTTGTTAATGCGGTTCCCGTCTTTATTACTAAAGTAGTAGTGAATGTTAGCGAGTAATATCTGCTCGTCTTAAATTTTTGTAGTGGGTATTTTCCACGTGTAAGTGGAATTCCCCTTAATCATATCATACTGTCTAAGAGCGTAGCTTACCTAAGGGTAGGAAGCGCGCTCTGTTGTCCGTTAATGATTATGTGTATTTATAATTATTGAATAGAATTAAAAATATGATTATAAACAATTTATAAAATGTATACTCCTTGATTACCTAATTCTTTGCACTCACACGTTTCCACTGCGCATGTTCGTGACATCTATCAGTCAAAACATTCACATTTCGGGGAGATTTCAGAGGGAAGAGGTTGGGGTATGGAGTTTTCATATTTGTAGTTATTTTCTCCTGGCGTCAAAGAATTGTTATACAAAATTTCGTGTGTCTATGACAACCGGTGTGAATTTGCATAGAGTACATACATACGAGCAGTTTTATATAGATAGCTACCGGGTGATTCAGTCAATTTCTGACCATTTCACTCGAATGACGTGCATTAGGGATAAAGAATTGAAAGAATATGAGCGCCATATCGAATTTCTAGTTGGAGTTTGTACTGTTGCAACGGCGCTGCATGAAAATCGTATTGTTGAAAAATGGCGCCCGCTTTATCAACAGAGCAGAAATGCAAGGTTGTCGAATGGTATTTCGAGACAAAATCACCTGTAACCGTGCAAAGAAATTTCCGGAAGGAGTATAAGTGTCGAGACGCACAGGCAGGCAAGCAATCATGGATTTTGTCAAGCAATTTCGTGCCACTGGATGTGTTAAAGGCAAGAAAAATGGCGGGAGCGAAGCTCGTGTTCGAACGGCCGAAGTTGTCGAAAATGTTCGCACAAGGTTGGTCGATTCCCCTACCAAAAAATCTGTTCGCCGCCTATCCATTGAAGAAGGGCTGTCGTATACCACGACGTGGCGAATTTTGAGAAAGGATTTACACCTGTTCCCGTATATCCATGTTTATCAGGAGTTAACAGACACTGGAAGACAGAAGCGACAACAATTTGCGATGGAGTTTGGAGCAGAAATGGAAGCCAATCAGGACATTGTGGACAACCTGTGGGTGTCAGATGAGGCCTTCTTCCATCTGTCAGGTGACGTTAATAAACACAACGTTCGTTTTTGGGGTTCCCAGCACCCTCATGAGATCCATAATTCACCTCTTCATCCACGAAAGATTATGGCTTGGTGCGCGATTTCCAAAAGAGGCATAATTGGTCCGTTCTTCTATGAGGGCATCGTAACGTCACAGGCTCACTTTAACATGTTGGAAATCTTCTTCATCCCCGAGCTGCGAAGGAGGCGTATACCGCTTCGACATCAATGGTTTCAACAGGATGGGGCTAGGCTTCACATCACTAATAAAGTGCTAGACTTTCTCAATCAGAAATTCGGAAATCGTGTCATTTCAAACAGGTTTCCAAATCGATTCGGGGGTGGCTTTCTTTGGCCCCCTACGAGTCCTGACCTAAACCCATGTGATTTTTATCTCTGGGGGTTCCTTAAAGACAGTGTGTTCACTACAGCACCAAGAACCCTAGACCAGCTGCGACAAAGCATCGTCGACTGCTGCTTCCTTGTGGATGCAGAAATCCTGGATAGAGTTATGAACAACTTCACCATTCGGCTGCGAGCAGTTCAAATCGTTCATGGTGGCCACATTGAGCATATCATCAAGACTTTTCTACGGGAATAAAAACTCCGAACTGCCTAAAATATCATACTGAAATGCTAAGTTTGTAAACATTAATGGGTCAATAAATCATATTACTGAAATAGTCAAAAATTGACTGAATCACCCTGTAGATAAATGTATTTGCATATGTAATTTTATTTTTTCATAAGTAACTTAACTGTTCGTCGTGTTCTCTGAATGCAGTACTTGGCTATATACAATATTAGTAGTTTTACCGCCTGGGGCAAAAATGGTTAAATATTTTGGGGAACCTACCCTTGAGCATGCAACATAAAGTTGCCCATGGCTAAAACAGGAAGTCCTCAAATTAATGCCGCAGCACTGGATGGACTGCCCCTGTGATTTGTTTATGGATGCAGAAAATGCCAGTCGTACAGGGAGCTTTGAAAACTAAATGGCAGATCCAACGGAATGAGAGGAATGCGTGGAATAAAAACTGTTTCCCCCTTTCCTTTGCCACTGAGGACAGTTGCTTCCAACACATTCGGCAACAACTTCTTTAAGCAAAGTCGGGTCCCATTGCATAACCGGGGGGGGGGGGGGGGGAGTCCACATTTCTTAAGCATATGATGGGACACCCAAGTTTAACCCTAAGGCGGTGTGGTGGCAATCCGCGAGGGTCGAGGGAATTCAAAAACTCAGTTGGAAAATTGACTACTTCATCGGCATCCACCACTGTTTCTATTGAATTATATTCAGTCACGGGACCTGGTATCATTTCAAGTATCATATTTAACATATAATGGACATCATCTTTTTTCGCAGCAAGAATGGCCCTATCGCACAACCAGCTCTGATTAATAAAAGTTTGAAAAATGTCAGGATATACAGAAAAAATTAGAAAAAAAATTGCGAGAGAAAAAATGTGGTGGAAGTATAATATTGCCAGATGGGTCTTTGGGTAGTCTGTCCTCTCCAATTTTCAAAAGCTCATCAGCGAAAGCTTGAGCAGATCTATCACCCAAAAGTACTCGCATGTTCTCTGTTAAACGGATTTTCTTCACATTCTTTCAAAGGGCTGAGTATTTTAAGCAAGCATAAATTTCATCATCAAATGTCGATTTGGGTATAACTGGAAGGGTTTGTCTGAAGTCGCCACAGAGAAGGACCAATACTCCTCCCATCATGACGTTTCCTGTTTCCTCTTAGATCTTTTAAAGTTTCATCAAGAGCTTCGAGAGATTTTTTATGTGCCATGGTGCACTCATCCCAAACAATTATTTTGCATGTTTTAAGAACTTGTGCCTGACCACTAGTTTTGCTAATGTTGCAGGTAGGATTCTGTTTCCTGGCAATATCTAACGGCAATTTTAGTGCGGAATGCGCTGTTCTTCCTCCATTCATGAGCGTTGCTGCTATCCTGAGGAGGCGATAGCAAGAGCTACTTCATCTTTAGCCCGAATTTCGGACAGTATTAAAAATGTTTTTCCTGTACCACCAGGAGCATCGAGAAAAATTATCCCGCCTTGTCCCTTTCTGATGTGATCCATGATGATGTCATATGCTTTTCTTTGATTTTGATTTAGCAGCGGTTTTTTGGTTTGTATATATTCATATAAACTTAAATGTTATAGTTTTTTCCTCTCATATAGTTCACATTTAGTATGTTTTTAGTATCTCTTACTGGAGACTTCAGGCCTAACTGATTCAATGGCTTATTGTTCATAGTCATACATTTGTCTTCCAGAATTATCATCGCCTTATTAAAAATTTCAGTCGAGAACGTCAACTCCATGGTCAATTTTTTCTCCGAGCTGTTGCTAGTATGTCCTCACTCATGGCTTCCCGATACTTCTCCCATAAACTGCTAGGGGGTGATGGACTGCATGTTGTTAGTATTCTTGCAAAAAGGGTTCTGATTTGGTCTGGGGAAGAAATTAACTCTGCTTCCCTCATTGTAGAATCCCATTGTAGGTCGTCTTCAAGTAAACCAAGCTTTTGACAGGCCTCTCGAAATGTGTGGCATTCCTGGCCGTTTACAGTTCTTAAAGCAGCGAAAGAAGTCGGGCCTCGAACAGTGTGAAGTAACATTCGAAGGAAAAAGTATTCAGCATTGTTGGGGTGAACTGTGTAAACTCAACCCAAGGGGTCACTGGACACGGCATCTTGTTCGATCTCTGCCTTCCCTTTTCTTCTTTTACAGAAGACTTTTCTAGATGCATTCCATGTATAGTATCGTGAAACCTCAGGATAGAGTAACGTCTTGCAAAAAGATCTTGTTAACAGAGTTGAAAGAATGCTGTCAAAGTTGTATTTGGTGTCTGTTCGGCTTCCTCCGAGCGCTAGCAGTTGTAAAGTAAACCCACTGTCCGTTTTCTAGATGAACATCGAGAAGAACAAATGCAGGATGCCGTTCATGTATTGGAAAACCCAAAACCTCCGAACTGCTTCGTTGTTACTAATGTATCTACCTAACTGGAACTGCATCACTTCATTGTTTGTGTTTTCTTTGGTGATTTCGTAAACAGCCATGTCACTGCCTTTGTTTATATATTTACAAACGTAATTTATTGATTTCACGCTATTGCAGTATGCTACGTTAATATGGGCTTGAAAAATTTTTGGTCAACAGTGGAGAATATGGCACGACCCATCTGTTGTTTACTTTTACTTCGCTGCCGCGAATTTTAAGTTTCGCAGTGAAACCACCGTTTTCTGGCACACGCCGTCTGTATCGAGGATAACCATCTTCTCCAGTTATCGTATCATAAATTAATTCTCTTGGATATTTCTTGCTGCAGTTTCCGTTCTTCATACATGGTTAATTAGGATTGAGATGTCCACATGGTCCATGGATCATGTTTTTAGTAACTATTTCATGAAGAGTGGGATCCTCAACTAGGTCAGGAAACTCGGCACGTATGACATCATTGATTTGTATAGGTTGAATTTTTTTCTTTCAGCTAGGTCAGATTGTGTGAGTGTGGGAGTCTTCGCTTTTGATATTCAATTTATACATCCAGCACCGAGCAAATCCGAACACATGGCCTTTTGTTATTACGTCAATTAATTTCATTTGCTTCTGTCTGAATACTCTAGCTATTAAGTCGTGACAGTCGCTGGGTGCTTGTCCGTTTATGAGCATTTCTCGTATCTCTGCCCAAGCCGGATTGCATGTGAAGGTGATGAATAAATCCGGTCTTCCATAATTTCTCACATGTCATCGCATCTTGAATATATTCGTGCATGTGTCTGGGGCTTTCTGTGAACGTTGCTGGTAGGATGACCAATGACTCTAAGTCTTGCAAGTTACCATCATTCGAGACAGCATCTTTTAGGTGGATATATTCTTCCGATCTCAGCTTCTTTTGGTTTGAACTTATAAAAAGAAGGCGTTCACTCTCAATTTTGGCGTACATGTCAACAACGAACTGATGGAATAATTGTCTACAGTTTAATATATGGTTCAATTCACTTTCTCGCACCATTAACCTGTATGCGTAGAATTCCATTGACGATATTTTTTACTGTTTGTTTCACCTGTTGGCGGTATGTTTTGCATTACGTTAAAATGGTAACTATCTTCCCCTCGTGGGAATAATATTGGGTACTAAAGTGCATCATAACATCGATGTGTTTCCGAAATGCGCTGTAATGTATGGCCTCGCCGTTGAAGTATGATGTCACGTTGAACAAATTCGTTATCTGATATAGTCACTGCAACTTCGTCAACGATTGGAGTATTGAAACGCCGTTCGTGTTCACCCACTGGCCTTTTATTTGCTCTAATTACTACTTTGTGATCATCAGTCGGCATACGTTCCAGTGCTGTTTTAAACACTTGGATAAGATGGTTGTGTTCATGAAACATCCTTTGTAGGTTCAACACAATCTGATGCCTCGTCCCAGGGATGGTTTAACATCGTTGACCGACTTGCAGTTGTTCGTCTCCAATAAAATAGAGTTGTAGGAATTTATGGGTGTGATCGGGTAAAGGTAGCAATGAACCCGCTCTATGATAAATTTGACCTTGCACTGTGAAAGTCGTTGCATAACCGGGCTGATCAACTTATGACGTGGCACCGAAAGACCTCATGTGGAAACATGAGTTGTACCTTCTTATGTTCTTGAGGAAATGCTTTGAATCCAACGTATCACTTGACATGTAACACTGAAGTTCGTGTGGTGGTGATTTCAACTTTGTTAGTTTGACTTTCCCATTTCTGCAGCACATTCCAGGAGGCTCGCATTTAAATTTCTTGGCTTGGCAGTAATTGCATGTATTTTCCATTTTACCAATTGTTACATTTGGATGCCGCGCATAGTCTTTGTACGGATCCTTCCAGTAATAAAGTGATGTGAGTAGTTCTTCTTGACGTCCTGATTCTCTCTTGAAGACCCTGTAGCCGAACCTTACGTTGTTCTGATGTCTCTGCAGCTCTTGATGTGGTAGCTTTGGCCCGCATATCCCTAATTCTTATTTCACATGGGATAATTCTGGCGCGGGTCAGCCCGAAATTCCGGGCCAGCCGCGCTGGATCGAGCTCTAGTTAGGCTCACTCCAGCACGGTTCTCTAGAAATCGCTTTTCACACGTGAGAAATAAAGCGCGGCTCTCGTTTCCCGGGAGTAGTTGCTGAGCATGCTCTTTCCATCAAATCGTCGCGCGTTTGCATTGCATTGTGGGATAGCTAGCTCGGGCCAGACGCCTTGGCACGGTTGTGATAGCGTGCCGGGCTGGCTCACTTTCGAAGGATGTGGCACGGTCCAGCTCGCATTGGCTCAGTTTGCATTCAGATGTAATAAAACAAAATAATCGGGCCAGCACGGGCTGGCTCGGTTTGAATTATCCCATGTGAAATAAGTATAAATCGCTCCTCTCGCTGGTTTGGCGTCTCGGCATATCTTGATGTTGTCGCTCTTTCCCGCATGTCACTGAGTCGACCCTCACGCTGGTCTGATGTCTCGGTGTTTCGTGAAGCACGTGCTATTTCACGCTCACTCGCAAGCCTGTGCTCCCGTTCTTCCATAGTTTCCGCAATCCGTATTATTATTTTTTCTTTGCTTTTGAATTGATTTGGCCAATAGCCTTACGTTTTTTAGGCGGCATTTTATAAACTACGAACTAAGAAACTCTTTAAAAATATAGGAATTACAGAAATGTATACAGTACTTTTAACCAGATGTGTAATAATGTTAACATATTTCAATGCTAAGATTTCTATGATTTTACTAATATATTATGTTTAAAACCGTGTCTTCGATTTAATAATTATACCAATTTAATAATGGTGAGAACATGCTTAGTAATGCATTGTTCAATCGGGACAAAAAAAAAAAAAAAAAAAAAATTCTGAAATTTCTTTCCACCGAGTCTGATCGCCGTGCAAGATGGATAAATGCCGTTAATAGAAAAGATTGGAAACCAACTCAATATTCTTATCTATGTGGAGAGCGTTTTGTTAAGAGTAAATTCACGAATTTCTTCAGGAGATTTCTTGTTCTATGATATATTTTAACAAATATTTGCAATAATAAGTTCGTTAAATAAAATATAAATACCCGATATTTTTAAATTGTTTCGATTTTTCATCATTTTCAAGAATCAAATGTTCAGAGTTGTTCATTATATTCAATAATAAATTGTGGTGATGTAAAGCTATTGTTAAAGTTTCATTGTTAGGAAATTAATTTTAAGATGTCTTTAAGGTGTCAGATTCTAAGTCTATTTGAATTTTTAACATACATGATTTATTTTCAAACAACCAATTAACACCTTTGATAATAGTGAAATTTACAAATTAACCTGCAACAAATATGACAAATTTTACATACGAAGAACGGGTAGACAATTTAATGTATAGAGAACATATTTATTCCATAAAATTTACAAATAATAATCAAAATTTGCTAATCAGATCATTCACACAGGTCGTTTGTTTAACAAAATTGATGAAACCAGAAAATTCTAAACGAATCCAAAGACAATAATAAACTTAGTAGCTCGGAAAATATGGAAATTTTAAGGCCAAGCAAACAAATAAATCATGCAAATAAAATACTCCCCCAGTTTCAGTGAGGTACTTGTAAACGTCTCCGTACTCTACATAGGGCCAAAGTGAAGGATCGTTCATCCACTCATCTTTCTTCATTGTGTGTCGACCAAATTTAGGGCTTATTATTGATAGAAATACGGTTAACAATGGTCGAAATATGATGATGTAAGAATGTATGACGTTTCAGTTGTTTGGCTTTCTATCTAGGAGGTGTTGCGTCACTGCGACGTCACGAGATTACTCTCAATTAGTAAGCGCTTCCATATGAATATTCGAATATGCCGAAAAAAACTTCAGATACATAAAGCGTAAAATTTTCGAGTTTTTCGTTGCTCGGGCTCAAATTCGAAGAAATTATGGTACATTTGAATGCACAGGCAAAATGAACACATTAAAAAATTTAAAATTAATATAGTAAAACTTCATGTGTAAGATTAGAAAACACTTCTACCATATGAATATCGATTTTTTTATCGAATCATATCGATTTTTTTTTTTTTTAGAAATATCAAGTAGACAGTGCTTTTCCTTTTCCTTTTAATGTCATGTGTGCACAATTTCATCAATATTGGAATAAAACTGTGGATTTGTATAAGAGACAAATATACTTAATAATCGAAGGGGGAAGTGAAAGTAACAGCGGTTTGAATGAGAGGGAAGAAAAGGGAACAGCCGATTAGTTCACCAGTACAAACGTTCTTCCGCTTTGGCGCTGTTTTTATTTCATAAATTTAGCATTGAATCAGTTAGCAACTTCACTTCCTGTTCTCCCTATTCCCTGACGTAGTTCGCAAAATGTACATCTGAGTCTTCTATTATATATCTTTTGTGGATTTGAGCCTTTACGTTTAATTAGGGGGGTTGAGGAAGACGTTTACAAAGAAGGGGCTGGGACGGGAAAGTGAAAAGATTTGATGGGGAATAGTAGTGGATTAGTAGGGATACGTCGTGTTTCTAAAATCTAATTATTGACTTTGTATTTTCGATTCACAGGTGCTCCAAACATCACTGATAACTTTCCAAACCGGAGAGGCGTGGATTTTCATGCCCGCAAAACTTCTCGATCGTGCCCAAACAATTGAAGACATTCCTCTTTGTATTGAGCCTTTTCAGGGCTACCTTTTATTTCCGACGACCACAGATGCTAACTGGATTTGAGATTTCAAGTAGCTACATGAACAAGAACAAAATCTGAACAAAAAAAATAAAAATATATTTGAAAACAAACAATTTATGTTCTAAAATGGCCCACATGAATGAATGGCCCACAATCGAGATTACCGAACTTTCTTTTTCCTTTTTTCCATTGGGGTTTTACCCAATTTAAAATAGAATTTTATATTGATTCTCTGCTTTATTTTTAGTGATAAACGCACTGTACTGTAAAAACCGCCGCGTGAACGTACGCCTGTCAACAAAGGTGAATTCATATTTGCATATACTAGCTGAGATCAGTGACGTATATTAAAGATAGACTCCAAAACCAGCCACAATAGTTGAAGCTCCACTGCCCAGACAAACATGGCCGAAAGTGAGTGAAGATGATGCAAAATACATGGCTAAATATGAGCTGATTAATAATTCTTTCACACGCCGATCACGGAGTGATAAATTTATCTCTTCGTTAACAGAAGAATTCCTTGCGCATGTTGCCGTGATTCGGACATTTCCCATTATCACATTCAGGGGTGATTGTTCGAACATTTTGGTCTCACCTTATAGGTTCGGGGTATCCGAATACCGGTTTCCTGTAATACTAATACACTTCTAACTACAAAGGAAAAACTTCCTATTCCTTTTTTCTTGGGCTATTTAAAGTATATTATTTTCTTTAATTAATTTATAAAAGAGAAAAAATTGGTAATAAAGAATTATTTTCTTTAATTCTCTCATTATCGATATTCAGGTTTTGTGCAACAATCTTGTTTATGATAGTAAAAACTGCTCCTTGATTTATTACTCCAACAATACGTAAATCAAATGCGCCAAAAAATTAAATTCTACTAACATAGAAAAAATTTTTTATGTTTTACATTATTTCGTATTGCAAATCGGGATTATTTCAAGAAATTGTAATTGACACCAAATTAATTTGACTTTTTTTTACAATAAGAAACAAAATTAATATAAATTTATCTTGTGACGTTTCACGTGTTTTATAGAGGATTTGAATATTAATGAATTCATGTCAATGATAATTACCTTGATGGTCTTTCAAAGTGAGGGTTATCAGTGTCACGTGGATTTCGCCAAGGAAAGGGATCGGCAAAGAGAGAGAGGATAGGTGACGTCAGCAGGCGAACTGACGCCGAACTCGTCATCCTGAAGGCGACATGTGACAGAGAGCGTTTGTAGAGGGGGAAGCCAAAATGGAGCAAGAGCAGGCAAGAAGAAGAATATCAAGTTCGAAATAGTGGCGGAGATAGAGAACGGCGTCGCCGACGACAAGGAGGAGATATAAGAGGCGTAGCCACGGAGCTGAAGGCGGTCGGCGAGCAACACGCCGACGAGTAACCGCAATGAGCGGTAGCCGACGAATGTAACCGAGAGGCCGACAAACGTCAAGATAGGCTGGAAAAAGCCATTGAACAGTTTATCCAGCTGTTAAGTTCGCCTGCCCAAGCTACGGAGAACTTCGCGAGCTCCGACAGACCTCCCCCGTCCGGGAATGAGCAAGAGGAAAACGACGGACGGAACCAAGAGCGGAGAAGCGGGGAAATGCATCGTCGTCAAGTTACTTCACGAGACGAGAGGCTGACGATCCGTATAGACAGTTTTTGCAGACTACGTATTGACAAAGTAAGTAACTTTACGATATTTTACTCTGTAATACAAGCCACGGTGTTAAGACAATTTCGCACGGTCTTTCACCCCGACGCTAATGAACTAGCGGAAAACGACGAGGCCGTGTGTATATTTCCCTTTACAATTCGTGTGTATATTTCGAAAGAGGTCTGAATTATCGACAGGGATATTAATTCGTCGAACAAGGTACGCAAGCACGTGACGTGCTAATTTTGTTGCCATTTATTATTTGCACTCTTGCTACCGTTGGGACCTTTTTTTTTCTTCGTAACAGCGCTATCTTTTGCCTTCATTTCAGTGTAATATGTGCAAGCGCCCGACATGCGTATTTAAGTGGGAAACGACAGAAGTGTGACTGCCTCAGTTGCCAACGTCGTCAACGAGCTGCAAGGGATAAAGTTGGAATTGCTGTGTGAGTTAGGTGCAGTTCTTTCTAATAAGCAGCGATATGAGTATGGTGGCAATTTAAAGTGTGTGATAGTGTGATCGCCTTAATTCAGCGAAATTTGTGGTTACATGAAAATAATAGTTTTTGTGTGCGCTAGATTTATTTCGTAAAAGTTTACTTCTACTTACCTCTGAAAATAAGTAGCATCAGAAAGTGTCTATTTAGATAATTATGTATTTGCTCTAGGCACCTCAATTAATATATGAAGTCTTAAGGTTACTGGTGCATGGTGTTTCGCCGCGAGCTACAGTAAGAATCTGTAGTCTTGTTCGATCTTTTGTGTGTGCTTCAGAAAGAGTGCGTCAGCAACCAGTGTTTTGGAATTGTGCAATGAGAGTACAAAAGCCAATACTAATTACTTCTGGGCATTACTTTGGTTTCTGCATTGTTTGGCTACGATCACTACGTCATCATAGCTTCGCACATCTGCGTCTCAACGTGTTCGTCACGATCAGCTCAACGAGGGTATCAGCATCCAACATCCACGCCAGATCATCTCCGTTAGCGATCTCTCTATTAAAGTGTCAAGCGTTGCATCCGAGACGGGCAACGACTATCTAGACTTTATATCCAACTCAGACTCCCAGTTCGTAGAAATTTTCCACTGTGCAAATCTTACTTTCATTAACTTTTAGTCTTTATTTTAAGATCAAATAAAGATTTATTTTTATTTAAAAACTTTGTCGTTCCTTTCTCTTTGTCACACTCACTCTGCTAAAATCGACGTGACAATCAGACTTTATTTGAAGTATTTGCGTAGTGTTTATAAGAGTTTGGCAATTAGAATAACCTATTGTTGAATTAATGAACAATTTTGATGTTAGATAGGTAATTTTTGCAATGAGCTCTCATGTGGAGGGGATGTTCAAACTGAGAGGAAATAGTGATTATTGTATAGTCTAATGAGTTAGAATAGCATTGGTCTGTGGAATGACTGATGAGATTACATTTTTTGATGAATAATGATCAATGTCTTTTATGAGATCAAGAGTAAAGGTGATTTTATTGAACAAGTATGCAATTTTGACGTTATCACTTTAGTTTTGCGTTTCATTTTTGAGAATGAGAGTGAGGCCGGATGTTGGAAAAAGGATAAATAGAGGTGCTGAGAAAAGGGGGGGGGGTGAGTCAGTTTTTCCCGAATCCCTGTGATGCCGGTGGGACACGTCGCTCCCACTGGATAGCAGGACTCGCAAAGGTTTAATGTATGTTTTGGAAAGGGGATCTCCTGGGACAGTTTCCTTGGTGTATGAAAACTATCATACGACTAAGAGCCGACACATCGTGGACCAGAACCTTCTCCTTGCATCTTCATTAACTAGGGATGACCCACCATTAATATATATTTGGATAAGATTTGTGAAGGAATACTCCCGATTATGAGAATATACTGAGAATGAGATGAAATCAAATTAAGATGATGATGATATGAGAATCCCCCATTTATGTGAATAAGATGATAAGATGATCAAGCCATTGAGATAAGAATTAATGTGATATGGAAATTCATGGCAATACATTATGAGAGAAATAAGTCAACCAGGGAGGAGATTACTTAGAAGATTCAAGTCGATTGAGGAGGCAATTGAGAATCAACAAGCCACATCTTCAGTTTTGGAGATGGCGCAGGTATCTGTTGATCTTACCTTAGACATTTTGAGGAGTAACGGACTCATGAGGTAGTAGATCCTGATTCCTGTATCAACGCAAAGCGGATAATCTTCAAGGTGGAATAGTGTGTGCTTTACAAGAAGTGAAATTCAGTGTTGTGCTCGATGATATGTGAGTGTGCCCCTGGATATATATATATATATTTTAAAGTGATTATGTGTAGTGTAACAAATATGGATATGGAGAATTTGGCTTAGTGGACAAGAACTGTAAGTTAATAAGTTTTCTTTTGCGAGACCCACTTTGTTGTTTTGAATTATAGAATTAAGTGAAATTTAGAAATAAGATTTAGTGAGACTTTATATTGATTTGTCACAGTAGCAAAACCTGATATAAGATTAAGATAGAGGCACTATTTGCATTTGGTTTAGCCCTAGATTTGTAGGATGATTATTTAGATTAAAGTTAATCAGCAGCTGCATTTAGGATTTAGATTTATTTAATCCAGTTAAATTCATATAGACTTTTAGAATTAAGATTTAGCATGTAAGTTTCTTAGCATTTAGCCTTTCCTTTTCTGATTGATATAGATTTTCCTGAAATAAAGATTTTTTTGTTTGATTAAAAAACCTTGCCTAATTATTTCAATAGAAGTAATTCACTCTCGAGTTAATTTATTTTAAATTCAAGGAACCCGATACTCTTTGATTATATGGGAGATTTTGGTGGGTGTGTCACAATGGCACCCAACTATGAATATGGTCATCCTTGTAATCAAGAACGGAGATGTTACAATCTTACATTAACGTAAACATATAAAGGGTTTTTCAAAAAGAAGGAACAATAAGAAATCAAGAAATTGAACTGGGGCTAACTCCAAACATCAGATAAATGATATCAATTAGAAAATGGATAGAAAAATTCGGCGACCTGGATTCGAACCAGGAACCTCGAATGTCATGGTTCACACATGTACCAAATGGGCTATCGCTGACACTTGTACAGCCAAGTTGTAAAGATGGAAAGCCCAATAGGAGGCGGCACCCGATTCACAGATCGTGAATTTTTCTCTTATCCAAACCACAGGCTTCTCATTATTCTGCCCTGTAGTTATCTGCAACTCCCTGTACAATACATCACTGAATAGAGGAAAGTTTCAAGTTTTATTTTATGCATTCGGATAGTTCAAAGTTTTATTTTATGTATTCAGCATGAGCTCCATTTGTTATGCGACAAACGTCGAATCGGCAGTCCATTACTTGTCACAAAGGAAGTAACTGGTGCCAGGTTATTGAAGTCACTGCTGTAACAATTCGATCTTGTAGATCTACCCCCACAGATAAAAATCGCAAGGGGTTGAGCTGGTGACCTTGGAGACCATTTAAGATGAACAGGATTATGTTGCCCACTTCTTCTGGTCCATCACCCGGTTGCATTCTGTCATTCAAATACGAAAGCATAAAATAAAACATTGAACTTTTCTATTTCTAGTGAAATAAATATTTAAAATATGCTCCTTCTTTTTGAATAACCCTGTATTTTATAAACCAAAAAGGGAGGGAACGTCTAATCCACAAGAAGATTTAAAATACCGGATACGTATTTCGACTACCAAGTAGCCATCTTCAGCGGTGACAAAAGTCAAAAGGAGTTGACTTTTGTCTCTGTTCGCTTAAGATGGCTCTGTAACTTTTTTATTTGTTAACCTGTTTTCAAAAAATTCTTTTTGTATCTTATACTCACATTTGTCCTCTATGTAATGCACTATTCACTTTTCGACATAGTCCCCATTCATTTCCAAGCATTGCGCCAACGCGTGACTAGTTGGGTGAACCCGTCGGAGAGGAATTCCGGAGTTGTTGTCGACACCAGGATTGAATGGCAGCGTTTACTTCGCCATCAGAACCAACTCGTGTCCCTTAAGGGGCTCTTTCTTCTTTGGGAAATGGTGAAAGCCGCAATGTGCAAAGTCTTTCATTTTTGAACAGCAATTTTTCATCTTTGAACTGTAGGCGCTGCAGCGCCTCTGGTGTGTGGTGACTCGTGTGTGGGCGGACGTTATCGTACTCTAGAAGAGGGTCCAAAGCTGCCATTCAATCCTGGTGTCGACAACAACTTCGGAATTCCTCTCCGACGGGTTCACCCAACTAGTCACCCGTTGGCGCAGTGCGTGGAAAGGGATGGGGCTATGTCGAAAAGTGAATAGTGCATTACATAGAGGACAAATGTGAGTATAAGATACAAAAAGAATTTTGAAAATCGGTTAACAAATAAAAAAGTTACAGCTTTGGAGACCTTATTTATCAATCGCCCCTCGTATGTATCTGGTATATCAAATCTCCTTTTGGATTAGAGGTTCCCTTCCTTTTTGGTTGTTCCATTCCACATTTTTGCTTAATTTCTATGCTGTATTTTATGCATAGTGTAATAAAATACGAGTAATAATTTTTTGGCTATATACGACTTTCAAGTGGAAAAGCCTTTAGAATATGTATTTACACTCGAGCATGGTACAGATCTAGTGTTAAACTGGTATATTGCTCAAAAATACCCAACATAAGTATAAAATGAACATCGACTAGGCTGAAAAATGATTACACACAATTTTTTGCAATAAAATTGTTCCTTAAACTCCTGGTAATTTCGGTGATTTGTGGAACAAACTGATCACATGAACGTTAAGAACTCTTAGAATGATATTTAGCAGATTCCTCAGCACATATCATTTAATATATCCCTCCAGTTTGTGGCATTTCCTTCTATTGACAAATGCGACGATGAAATATTCAATGCATTCAGCCTTGTCAACGGATTATTTAACAGAATATCTATCAAATGACACTTGTTAAATTCCTGACAACAATTCATACTGAGTGACGTTAATTTGAAACACCTCGAAAGCAGTTTAACACATAATTCTGATTTTAAGCCTTCATGTTTTTCAGATTCCAATATTAGGATTTCCAATTCCATAAAGGAAGGTTTTCCAAAAAGCTTTGCATTGAGTGTAGAAACAAAAAACGAGCTGAGTTCTCTTATACGTGGACAGTATTCATCAATTTGATCAAAGATAATATCATTATATGAGTACAGCTGTAAAACTTCCAAATTTTGTCCCACTCTTTGCAGAAAACGAGCAACACCGTGTTGAAAATTTGAATGTCCAGAATTATTATAAATAAATAATTTTTTAAGATTTTTTAGATCTCCAAATGTGATTAACTCTTCATTTGACGAATCAATTACGAATAATGTTGTTAAGTAGGGGCATGCTTTTACGATCACCGTAGGGTGACAGAAAAGAGCTTCACCATCGTATTCATACTTTTCCAACTTCAGAGTTTGTGATAAAGTCTGATTGTGAATTTTCTTTAAAGCTGATCCAACCGCATTGTAAACATCATCTACAATACGAAGATATGGCAAACATTCTAAGAGAGTCTTCACACCCTCTATTAAGCCATGCTCGTATTCATTGCTGAGATATATTTCTTCCAGTCTTTGACAACGCTTCGAACCATTTGAATCTAAACAAAGATATTTCAGTCCTGTGCTCGTGACATGCCTTGATTTAGCTCCAAGAGAAATCAGATTAGGACATCCGGCTCCGATTCTGTTCAGAGTATAATCGTCACAGAATCCATTGACATTCAAATATGTCAATGACGACATAGTTGAGACGTAACGCCGGAAATATCTGAAAACACGATTGAATTGGAAAAAATATTTGATATCATTCAAGCCAAGGGCTTTCAGAAAAGGTGAGCCTTTTCCGCGTGTATAGTCACAAATTCCAAAAACTGTAATATCAGATTTTGTGCTTTTGATTATTTTTAATATTTCAATAAATTCATCTACCGCTAATACAAAATGGGTCAAGTCAACTGTCTTGAATTTCTTGCAGTATAGAATTTTGATCAATTCCTTTTTAACTAGCCTTACATTATAATCAGGATCTGGTGATATCTGGTCTTCTTTAGAATGTTGTAATATTTTATAATGATCTATGATTTCTTCAATGATTTGGGATGGAATACCTAGAAACGGGTTGTTCTCTTTCTTTAGCCAAGGAAATGCTGGTCCAATGTCGTTTTCGTTTATGTGGAATAGCATTTGACATACAATGTCAATGCATAAGTTCCTCAAAGACTGGCATGATTTTACACAAAGAACAACGTCTTTTCGTTCTTCTTTATTACAAGCACACACCTAATAATTAAAGAAAACAATCTATTACATTAGGGAAAAAATAATTAAAATTACATTTAAAATCTTATAATAATCTAATGTACTTGATTCATTACGAATAGCAATACTGCACCTATTGCATTATTGTAATAAATGAGCTTCTTTTAAATAGAGATGATGGGAAATTATACTGCACCCAAAGGAAAAATCAGTATAATACGTGCATTGCATTTTTGTACTGATTTCTTTTAAAAAAGCATGTTGGAAAATTTTAACAGAAACAAATATTATTATACCTCAGAGTGAAGCCTTATACAGAGGGTTAATGCACGCCTTCTAGAAACTACCTAGCCTGAACCAACGCCACCTAAAATCAAAGCCTGCTAACTTTGTCATCAAACGAGGGGTGACAATCCAATCTTCACTGTTACTCGGACTAAGATAGTCAGGTGACTTTCCCGTATCAGGGCAACATCACCTGAAAAGTCACTTAATCAAGATTGGTCTAGCAACAATCCAACCTTCATTGTCTAACAAACAAAAAAAGACTGATTGTTAAATTCAAGATGGAAACAATGAAGGTTACATTGTTGCTAGACCTATCTTGGTCAGGTGACTTTTCAGTGCCGGAGCCTGTCTTTCTCGTTAGCCTCGCACCACCTAAAGAGAAAGCCTGCGCACAGAAACTTCATATGTCACCATACTAGTCATAATTTAGGGCTTATTATTGGTAGAAATAAGATTGAAGATGACTACTTATGACATTTTAACAATGTATGATGTTTCCATGTGCAAGGTTTCTTTTGGGTGGTGCTAATACAAATGTAAGTTCAACGTCACAATCTTTATAGACAAAAAAAAATCTTCCGCGGATGCGCTTTTTCTACATTTTTTTCTCAACAATAAAATGCTTCCTGGATTCTCTTTCCTTTTTTACTTAGTTTCCTCTCCATTATTTAGAGTTCGTTTCTTAAGAGTTTATGTTCAAAAGTTGAAATAAAAATTAATTATAAAATGCGTACAAAAGTTAGATGTAATCAAAATAAAAATATATTAAAAATTGACGAAAAAGTTTTATTTCACTAGTAGTAGTAATAACCGCAATAAATTTAAAAGTATACTTGTCACGGGCCAAACGGAACTGATCGAGGATTGTGACGCGCTCGAGCCTCCGTGACGAATATCTCCAACAACGGAAAATCTCAGAAAAATCCGAGAAAATTGAGCTACGAAAGGATGAGCCTTTTATTTGGACCTGAATCCAGCAACTCGCCTCTCAAAGGCTTAAAGAAACCTTTACCAAACCACCAATATTAAAGATCTTCGACCCCGCCAAGCCACTACATGTGATGTGTGACGCATCAGCGGTGGCCACCGGAGTAGTGGCCACACAACAGTATGGATCCAAACTGCTCCCGGTGGCCTATGAATCTCGTCAATTTAGACCCCACGAAGAGCAGTTATCAGCCTACAACAAAGAACTGTTGGCCGTAGCTGATGCTGCTAGAATTTGGAGGCACTATGTGTCAGACCGCGACTGTAATCTACACTGATAATGAGTCAGCCTCCAAATTACTGACCCAGCCCAAGTTATCGCAACTACAGGCTTCGATACTCCAATACCTGCTGCATTTCAACATCACAATCAAGCTTATAAAGGCGGAGGGCGAGCATGTCATGTGTCAGACAGCACCGATCGAGGATTGCAACACGCTTGAGCCTCCATCACGAAGATCTCCAACAACGGAATATCTCAGACAATCCGAGAAAATCACGAGAGAAATGGGGATCGGAGCATGACAGGCGACATCATCAGAGGAGGAGAAGTAAGGGAGACGAGCAAAAGAATGATGTGGTATCCAGAAGCGCGAAGGCGCGATTCCTCAAAGGAAAGTCTGATATCCATGGGGAAGTGCGAGCCGCAGCGGAGTCACAAAACGACAGCTTGGACAACACTGCACGGTGAAGGAATGGCGGCCACGACGAACGAAGTCACCACGCGAGCAAGCGACACGCACCAAGACGAGTGACCTGTCTGTTGAAGCTCTCGCTGGCGACGACTCCGTCTGGAATGAGATCCAGCGAGTCATAGGCACTGCGTTGGAGGCGATTTTAGAAGCTGGTACTTCTGAGCCAACCAAAAACGCCCACGCTCAGCGGCAATATTTTGTCAGTGGCGGAAACATCGGCAAAAACAAGCGGTGTAGATGCTGACCAGGAGCCGACGAGTCATTTACCACGACAGGTATGTGTTGTTGCCTTCAAACAAGTCTCCTTAATTAGCTGTGGTTCGCGAATACACATTCACTCACTCTTTGTGGCTTTTCCCAGAGCTGAGCTGGACATTAATTCAGGTAGCGTTTGGCTTGGAATCTTCCCATTCTCTCTCGAAGTATACATCGAGAGAGGAACAGGGAGAATTTTCCGCCAATGCACGGACTTCTTATTATGCCATTTACCTACAGGTAATAGTCGACCCTACTGAACTCTCTGTTTTCCTTTCCTCGATTCACGAATTTATCTTAATGTGCAGCATTGTAGACAAATATTTTTCTTGTCCCTAACGTGATTTATTTTGTCTGGGGAAAGCTTCATTTGACTGACGACCATCCGGTCTTCTCGTCTATTGCAGAGTGGTTTTTCGGCTAAGCGCAGGAGCATGAAAATCTTCGCTACGATTCAAACCCTCATGAAAAATTACACGACCAGCGAAGGTAGTTGTGTTTGTATGTTGTGCTTATGAGGAGGTCAAATACAAAGAGTATTGTGTCTCAGCTAGTGTTATAGTGCGTTTTGTTAATTTGTTCTCTGCCAGAGTGCTGCAAGTTTGATTCTACACAACTTGTGTCGTCATTAGTGGTACATTTCAGTGTTCACGTCTACTTACACCTTGAATGTGAGTATAGTGCAATTATATTTATTTTTATGTGAATTCAGTGAAGTGCTATTAAGTGTTGTGATATAGTGTTAATAAAGATTTCTCCGACATCAGTTTTCCTGTGGTGATTCCACGCTAGTATTTTAAAAGTTTCTGCACATGAGTGCGTGTCATGGTATAATTCTCTACTGCTGAGCCGCTCAGCTTCTGATGTTAATGAATAATGGTGCTTCTACTGCGTGTCATGGTAATGTGCATAGTGTCTCATATCAGTGTTATTACGAAGCGGCGTAGTTTACGTCAGTGCCTTATTTTAATAGTTTTCAGTGCCATCTACTTAGTGTTGTGCGAAAGCGTATTCACTTCATCTCGATCTCTTCCCTCCTGTATGACAGTGTCCTACTACGCAAGAGATTCGATCTCTTATTTCTGCCTACGTCGAACGGTAATCAGCCTCCGACTATTGTGCTTCTCCCAGTTCATGTCTCTACTATTCGGCATCGAACCCTCCAAATCATTATGAGCTGCCTTCGAGTACATCGTGGTTCCTCATTCAAGGAGTAGTGCACTTCTTATACCGGCAAGAGACTTCATCCTGCTTATTCTAAGAAAACAAGTCCATTTCAACAATATGGCGGACAATTCTACGAGTAAATGACAGTTCATCATTTATCTGTTTTCTTTTGTTTTTCCACTGCGTGTAAAATTCTACGCAAAATAAATTATTTTATTTTTCCATTTATCCCGATCTCAATCTGTTCACAGTTTGATACGTGATAATACTTCTTGAATTTTTTTATAACTGATATTACTAGTAATGGAGATTTACGTTTTCAGTATTAACGACAAGACGAAACCCGTTAATACTGACAACCTTAGTTGCGATGGAGGAGGGAGGAAGTTAGTTTTTTCGAGGTGTTAGAGGAAAACTTCGCAAAGGAAACTGGTTAGGAGAAACCTATGCCAAAGCAGTTTGGGAATAGATAGTGTCTTTGAAGCAAAAGTTGTTTTGGGAGGTGATGACGAACAAGATAGAAAGGAAATCAGTGTATTGCTGTTTCGGAAAGGCAGATGAAAGCATGAGACGTTCAAGAATGGCCAAGGTGTCGGAAACATGGATGTTGGTATAGAAGCTGACATAGGCAGTACGGTAGATTTTTATGGAAGCATTGCCTTTGTCGGCCTTGCTGATAATGGCGTCGTCTTCAGCTAGTTTCTTCTTAATAGAGGAGGGGGGGG
>JAHWFO010009396.1:173999-196853 GCA_023313115.1 Rhysida immarginata | reverse complement strand
ATAGCTGAACTGAAGTTGAGTGTTTACATAGCTGAACTGAAGTTGAGTGTTTACATAGCTGAACAGGGTGCAGTGAAACAAACTGACCATACAAAGAAAAATAACTCCGAAAACACTATTCCACATAATAAATTTTAATGACTCAGATGTACATTTCGGAAACAAAGTTTCCATCGTCAGTGAGTAAAGGACAACAAGAGAAGTCGAGTATTTATAATATATAAGAACCAATTAAAAAATTAATCAAAAAATATCAAAAACAAAAACGCAAACAACAAAAGAAAACAACCAATACAAACTATCTTCCTAGCTTAGCCCTACAAAAGCCAAACAACAACCCTCCCTTCCTCCCTATTTAACTGAACTGATTACCATGCTTGACTGCAGTTCTGAGATATTAAAAAAACTGAAAATGCATGGAACGAAGTGTTCTATGCTCATCAAAAACGTCGTTCCTCCTACAATGATGGAGGAGCTATCTACAGATGTTGGAAACCAGCCTTTTTTCATTGATCATTGATGAATCAACTGACGTTTCAGTGAAAAAATTGTTGTGCATTGTGATCAAACACTTCTGAAAAGACTACAAGAATTTGTAACTACGTTCTATCGCATTGTAGAATTGGACGAGTTTTCCGCACAAGGGATCGTCACAACTTTAAAAATCCAGTTGTTCAGTAATGGTTTCAACATTATCAATCTTGTTGGAATTGGTATGGGATGGAGCAAGTGTGATGGTTGGAACTAATCATTCTGTTAGTACACAAAGATCTCGTAGTGGTTAAGTGTGTTTGTCATTCGAAGCATGTATGTGCTGGAAAGCAACGTAAACATTATCACGCCAAATGGAATATTTGCTTCGAGAAGCCCACAATTGGCTTCTTATAGTTCTAAACGTCAATTGGAATAATAATGAAGAAAAAAAATCTCTTATCCACAAAAGTATTTTTAATTAAGTGTATACGTATTTCGATTTCTTGTACAGTCTTAATTAAGTCGATTTTAATTAAGCGTATTATACAGTTTTAGAATTGTATAATTTGGACATACCCTTTTGGATCTTGTATATCGATTTTTCTTATGTTTATATTTTTTTTGTATAAGTATTGATTGGTCAGCTGATTTTTAGAATTGTATAATTTGTAACCTATTTCGGATGTTGTATATCGATTTTTCTATTGCTTAAGTTTGGCAGTTTATTGCTCTTTTGAGTTTATAGTTTTGTACAATTCTTTGATGAAAATTTTTTCTGATTTAACTTTTTATAACGTTTTTTCTGGTTGTATTACACTTAGGTACGCGCTTTTGGTTTTGTTTATTGTTCGAGGTGTTGGTTGACTCTATCATTGGCCGGTCAACTTGTTCGTTGATTGGCCATAGTTAAGGATTAACGGCCTATCTTTTATTATAAATAGCCTGTTTTGTTATTTCCCCTGTTGCCAGAGAAAAACGCATCAGAAATGGATAAAAGGACCGGCCAAAGATATCAGTCAAAAGGTAAGTAAAAGTTCATATATCCCACCAATTATCTTACTCACTCATGGTAAGCCTCTTAAAGAAACTCTGGACGAGATTAAGAAGCATGTACCACTAGAAAAATCATAAAGCATACAGGCAGAGCAGAGACAGCATAATGCCTAGACGAAGTTATTTATAAGAAACTCGTCGCTGGTATCAAAGCTGACGATATTTTGAAAATTCAGCTACATCAACTGAAGTCCGAGAAGGTATTGAAGTTCGTGATTCGAAACGTGGACGTTACATACGATCTAGAATACCTTCAAGAAGACCTAAGAAGAACTAACTACTTTCCGGAAAAGGTAATCAGACTTAGGAAAGCCAAAGGGTCAATAGCCTATGGTTTTGGTTCTGCTCCCCAATAGCGAACATAACCAGTCATAGAAGAGTGTCACTCGTGTCGGTCCACTAGCAGTTCTAGTAGAAGTCTTCTGAGGGAACAAGAAGCCACTACAGTGCTACAACTGCCGGCGTTTCGGACATGTACCCATGGGCTGCACAGAAGACCCTCGTTGCAACAAATGTGGTGTAAAGACCATCAGTCAAGAGACTGCCCCAAGATTAAAGGATAAGATCCCCCGCTGTGCATAAGATGTGGAGGACAGCACGCTTCAAGCTATACAAAATGTCCAAAATATCCCCAGATTAAAAGAATGCACAGTTCCAAGGTGTCCGCGAACAAATCCTTTGCAGCTGCAGTGTCTAAGCCAGAGGAAAACGGTCTCCTACAAGATATGTATAAACAAATTGAACGAATCTGTCATTTGTTAACAAATCTAGGCAAACGTTACCGACAGTTGAGTGGGCTCCTTAAGACCAACTAATTTCATCATGGCTATACGATATTATACTGAGATCAACAAACGTGAACTTCAGTGCGTGATGTGGAAGACTAGGGGGGGGGGGTTCCCCGAAAGCATATAGAGTTTTACAACTTTCTGTTGAAGCAAGAAATCGACGTTGCTTTCCTCTGTGAAACACACCTCAAGCCAAGCTGAGTTTTCAAGCTACCTGGTTATTGTGTATACTGTAACGATCGGATGACTCCAAACACTTCAAGATGTGCCTCTGGTGGTGCTGCGATCATCATCAAGAAGGGAATTCAACATCAAGAATTGGTCTCCAAATCTTACGCAGGTATGGAATCGGCGTCCATCATCATCAATGACGTCTTCCTTGGTGAAGTGAAGTTCGTGGCGCTCTACAATTCACCTGAACATACTCTCGACGTTAGCGATCTCGATGAACTCTTCGATGGTGACATTCCAGTTATACTAGCTGGTGATCTTAATTCCAAACATCCAAGCTGGAACTCCAGAACACAGAACTACTATACCAGTTCTATACCAGTATATATGATTCTATACCTGTATATACAAAGTAAGGATGACATCATTGCTGCAGGGCCAGTGGAGAATACTTACTGCTGTGACAATTTCCCTATAAGTGATGTGTTGGATGTCTCACTGATGAAGGGTTTCTTCAGACCATACATCTTCACGATTGATGACCTTTCTTCTGACCACAAGCCTGTGTCGTTAAACTTTGGCAATGTCGACATCAATTTCAGAGAAGAAGTCAAGCATCAGCAAGATTGGAAGCTCTTCAAAGAATTCCTCAAGGACCATGACTGCCAACTCGATAGAACAAACTGTATGGATTTATATCGATCAAATTGTTGAAGACATCACCAGGCGAATAAATAGTGTCAGTGAAGCTAGTGCCTATCCATTGGAAAATAAATCTCCTCATCGAATTGTGCTTACCCCAGGGATCCAATACTTGATTGCAGAAACAAGACCCTTAGGCTTTGGCAACGTTATCGTGGACCTTGGCTAAAAACCAAATATAACAGGTTAGTACGAAGAGTCCAGGAAGAAATAAAAGAGGTACGCGACGCTAGGTGGAATTCCACTTGGTGCATGGTCAGAGCTGTGCAGAAGAAGAAGTATGATACGCTTCCTCCACTTCGCATCTCTCAAGGTAATTACGTCCAAATTAAACAGGATAAAGCTCAAATAATTGCAGATTTTCTAGAGATGCAGTTTCTTACTCCTTATAAAAATAATTCCGAGAGTCAACTCGTATTCTTCCGTGTGGAAGATGGTTTTATCAAACTTGATGAAGTCCCGCAACTTACATCAAAGATTAACATCAAGACTGGCGAGATAGCTGCCTTCATCAGAAATCTCAAACTGAGGAAGGCTCCAGGGAAAGACAAGGAAGTAATAACGCCCTAAGGAATCTGCCGAACAACATTATTAATGACATCTCGAATATCATAAGCTATTACTGGAAGTTTTCCTACTTCCTGAATCCTTAAAGCAATCTATTGTGTTAAGTATCCTCAAGCAGGGGCAAAATCCTGCAATTCCTGCGAGCTACCGACCTATCAGTCTACTTTCGTCGATGTCCAAAGTTTTGGAGAAAACGATCCTCACGAGGTTCAAGGACCACTGTCTCACCAATGAACTACTTCGGAAAGAGCAGTTCGGCTTTCGAGCCGCCCATTCGTGTGAGATGCAGATATGGAGGCATGTTGAGGTCTGAGCACCCCACCACTGCGGGTGGTTTGTCTTGATGTCAGTAAGGCTTTCGGTCATGTGTGGCGCGAAGGGCTAATCTACAAGATGATTAGAGACGAGTTTCCTCCTGATTTGATTTTGATGGTGAAATCCTTTGTTAGCGACAGGTTCTATCAAGCTAAAGTTGTCGAAAAACTTCTCCACTCCCCGCAAGGTAAAGGCCGGTGTCCCATAAGGCTCTGTCCTTGGGCCCGTTTTATTTAATTATTTTGAACTTGATTTCCCAAAACCAGAAAAATGTAATTTATATTTCTATGCTGATGATACTGCCATTATAGCATGGGCGCACCAGCCATCTCAGGTAATCAGTTGTCTGCAGACCACCTTGAAGAAATTTGAAGACTGGTTTAATTGCTGGAAACTGAACCTTAACGTCGGAAAATACAAAGCTGTGTACTTCAACAAAAAGCTCAAGCGTCCCCCGGATTCTCTTGTCCTATTCAATAAGGAACTCGAATGGGTCGACAATTGCAGATACCTTGGCATAATTGACTCAAGACTTTCCTGGAACTGTCACGTGACTTACGTTCTGAACAAAGCGAAAAAGGCTAAGTACAGCCTCATAGCTCTGCTGGGTCGAAACAGTGCCCTGAGCATCAACAATAAGCTGCTACTGTACAAGACGATGATTCGGACCATCCTACTCTATGACATGCCTGCGTGGGCAATCATATGTAAAAGCAGATGGAGTGAATTCCTGTCGTCCCAGAATGTTACCCTGAGGACCATTGCCCAGCATGGAAGAAGGACAGTAAAAAATCATTACATCCACTCGGATCTGAACATCCCTTGGTAAGTGTGTCCAAGATCTCCTGATGAACATGGTGCAAACGATGAAGACCCATGACAATGACCAGGTGGCTGGAATACTAAGCAACCTGATGGAAATGAAGTGGCATATGAAGTATAGAAAACCGATGCATATTCGTGATGTCAACTTCGAAAACATTGGCAACGTTTCCTTCCCGGATTAGTGGAAAACGTGATACCCCCCCCTGCCCCCTCTCCCAATCTTCTGATAATCATCAATCTTATTATTTTTTCATAATGTGGAAGACCTCTAGGTTAGTCAAGCTTTTTGCCTGTTTCAGTGTATTTCATGTGGAATTTATTCTGGTAGGGTGAGCTTCGTGAAAGCACTGCTTTCGTCCCACCCGTAGAAATGTACACTTCACTGTTCGATTGTCGATTAGTTCCCCTGTATTGTAATGTACACTCAAAGAGATCGAAATACGTATACGCTTAATTAAAAATACTTTTGTGGACAAGAAGTTATTTTCTCCGTTATTATGTCGTTATCCACAGTTTCGTCCTATTGCTCGTCAATTGGAATACCAAACGCTTTATGAAGCAATGAATGAAGGGATAAAAGCAACGAAGATTGCAAAATTAAGTGGCACACGATGGCTAGCTCGGAACTCTGCATTGGCTACAATATTAGATCAATGGGATTGTTTAACATCGCACGCCAAAACGACAAATGTTTTGCAGCTGAATAACTGTACAACATAATGATTTGCCCAGCTTAAAGGCATATTTTAAATGATATATGCCGAGTGAAATACCTTGTTTTAAAGTGAGAATTTAGATTCTGTAAATTTGTATGAAGATTTGCTATTACTTTATAAGAGCATGCTGTCGAATATTGTAGTTCCATCTCATTTAGACAAAGTACAACATCATGATTTAATTAATTTTGATGTTGAAAAATATAGCATGCCATCAGCTGCAATACATTATGAATATGAATTTGAGATATTTGCAGGCAAACTTGAAAGAAAATGAACTTGTGGACATAAAAGAAAGTTTGAAAACATTCATGATTGTGTTGTGCAAACAGCTACAACAAAGAATTCCAGCAAACATAACGGTATTTGAAAAAATGAACCGTATATTACTGAAGTAGCAACCACATTCTCTCGTTTAGAAATTAATGGTATTGAATCCGAGTAGACTGCTACTTCAGACAGTTAAATTTTGGGCTGAAGTAAGTAGAGACATAATTTCTGCTAGTATCCAGCGATTCCAGTATAATTCATCATTTACATTTATGTTGCTTTGCCTACCGTTATCTATTGCGGCAGAAAACAAAACTTTCAACCAACTAAAAAGATGTTAAGCAAACTTAATCAACATATAAGTATTATCATTTAAATACTACTGTAGAAAGAGCAAATGATGTAGAATTTGACAAAATGGGGTTGTATGATTAACATTTTGGAATGTTATTTTATTAAAGTCACATTTGTTATAAATCTATTAGATTTTGTTTTCACAGATTTTCTTATAAATCTACAGTTCATCATCAACTCTTCCAGTTGGATTTGAGGGGGAGCCCTCGATCGGGACTTGGCAACACTGGGGACAAGTTTGGCTCCGAAAGAATGCCGAGAGGAAGGAGGGGCAAAGAAAAGAATTGAGCAAGGAAGAGCATCGCGAGCGTAAAAGCGCGAAGGGTGAAGAACCGTCCTGTGCGAGAGGCAGCGAGGAAAGTCTCACCGCGACGGCTACAAGGCAAATTCCACATCGTTCACAGCAGCAACCGACTTTCTTCGTAGATGAAGGACGTACACAACCCAGACGTTTGTACCTTCCCTCACAGTAACATCATAGAAGCACAGGTCGTCATTCCCAGCAACGTGGAGCTTCAACCAGACGTAACGCAACGGAACCACAGTGCAGGTAACGGTGGGGGGGGGGGGAGGCTTCGTTTTCATGTGGCGCGCAGACTCTCTGTTCCTGGCTTTGTCAGTAGATTTGCCAGCGAAAGCGACGTAGAATATCATAAATGCTAGCTTCTAGATATATTAGAAATAAGTAGTTCTTAAGCAAAGCCAAAGTAATGATAAAAGTGCTAACGTTGAGCTTTTGTATTTCTATCGCACTAGTGCCCAGTGTGAAAGCTTCATTACTGCATAACTACGACGTTACCGACTTCTGGCCCTATCTGCAAATTCTTCCTCCTAGTGACTTACCCGGCTTAGACAAGTGAAACTTAAACATTGTTAGACTTTAATTAATTAATTTATTGCACAGAAGCCAGTGTTCAATTTTGCTATTCAATGGGGAAGTTGCATTAAATTTCTTTTTTAAAAAGAAGGCCTGTTTTATATAGATTTCGGTACGCTGAATATAAAAATCGCCATTAAAAATCTTAAAAGTATTAAAAAAGTATCAAAATTAACTTTAAAAATGCAAAATCACGCCCCTAAACTAAAACGATGTGTTACGTCACACGCCATTGAAACACACGCCTTTGTAGATCACCACTGCTACTGGGCATGCGCGGAAAGGGGGATAGCTCCTAAATGGTATCTTGTTTAGTGATACCGCTATTTCTTCGCCTATTTTAATGCATAATTAAACCATCCAGCAACAAATTGATACTATAAAAGTCCAACAGGTTGTTTAAAAGCTCCTCGAACTAATAAAATCGATCATTTCAGATATAATTTAAAAATTACGGCAGCACATGAAGGCATACGCCGACGTTTCGATTGCCCCCCCCCCTTCCTCGACCCCCACGAGAAGAGATGAAAACGCAACTATCTATGATAAAATAATAGAGCTCACGAAATTTTGTTCGAAAAACGATTCCTTCTATTACTTAATTTCATGTCTATATTTCTCCTTGTGGAATTCAGGATTATAGTCGAGAATCACCGAAACAAAGATAATGTATACATCCATGGGTAAATAATACTCTTGAACAGGTGATCAAAACCGGGCGAAATTTAAAGTTTAATCGGATGAAAGTTCTGCTACGTCTGAAGAATCAGACGAAAAAACTAATTGTATCCCATGTGCTTTTGTCCATTCCCTCTTCGGCTAACTCAAAATCGAAGAATAACAAACGAGTACGAGGTCATGGAAACCAACGTTAATTTCGCACCGAGTATCGCTCCTCAGTATTTTCATCTGCTTTTATTTTTTCTCTCGTGATGTTTTGGTGCCCTTATGAATGCTTTATTAAGCCTTATTACACTGGTGTTTGTATACATGGGATTGAAATAACAACTGTAAGCATACATTTTTATTACAGACAGATCATAGATATAGATGTTAGGCATCTAACATCTATCTCTATGCAGACAGATCATGAAAAGAAGCGAAAGAGATAGGCATGGTTTCCGGTTTCATGGCGCGTAACGTCACATCACTCTTGAGCTATGACGTAGCGTTTTTTGGGGATGTCAACTTTAATAATTTTTTTAAAAAAACTACGCACAATTAGAAAAAAAGAATACCCATACCGGTATATTAGTGATCTAAATTATCGAAAAATATGTTTTAAAAATTTCATGCAACTTCCCCATTATACACTGCTCAAAACATTTAAAGGGACAATTCTATTAAGCAGCGTGCAGAAGCAACTACGAATAATATGGACAAAATCGCTGTATGTGATCATTAAAAGACTGTATATTTAACAATAGAATGCATTATTGAAACAACTGGTGAAGAAACAAAGAAAAAAACAGGAAACTGCAGGACTTCTGCCTCAAACAAAGTGAAATGTCCTTTGGGCGTTGTGAGGAGAATGCCCTGTTTCTTCCAGGGATCAGTTTTTGCACCACTCAGTAATATGTATGCCTACCAAGGGCTGCAGTAACCTCCATGCACCTTCGAGGCATGCTCCGTATCAATCGACGGATGTGATCTTGGGGAAGCTGGTCCCATTCCTCAGTAAGTACCTGGATGAGCTGTTGCAGTGTTTCTGGAGCTGAAGGGCGTTGTCGAATTCGCCTGTCAAGCATGTCCCAAAGATGTTCAAGGGGATTTAGGCCTGGGCTCATTGCAGGCCACCTCATGGTCTGAATGCCATGCATCCGTAGGAAGTCTTGAGTGACAGCTGCCGTGTGTGAACGAGCATTATCCTGCATCAGAAGGAATCCAGGACCCATGCCATGTGCAGCAACAATCACATGTTCTTCCAGAATGTCACGAATGTAAACGTCAGCGGTCATTCGCCCTCGGACGACCAAAAGATCCGTTCGATGCCAGCCCAAACCATAATGGAACAACATCCCATTCGGTCAGTCTCACAAACTGTTGCGTCGGTGTTTCGCTCACCACATCGTCTCCAGACACGTAGACGGCCATCACAGCGGGTCAGGCGGAATCTTGACTCGTCTGTGAAGAGAACAGAACGCCAGTGGCGAAGTCGCGCCTATATGTGCTGGCGTGTTAGCCTAGGCACTCGATTTAGTCGTCTGGCTCTCAAGCCAACTTCACGTAATCTGTTCCGGATTGTTTGATCTGAAACAGCTACCCCAGTTGACATCTGCAGGTCATTTCTCAGGTCTCTGGCCGTGAGGTTCTTCGGTGCAGGGCACAAGTCCGCACATAACGATCTTGATTAGCGGTTGTTGAGCGTCGGCAAACTTGCCCAGCACTTCGTGTGTACTGGCCAGTCGCCTGGAATCGTGTCCACAGTCGGAAAATGACGGAAGAGGACACATTGAGGGCATTTGCCACAGTCCGAAATGACTGACCCGTTTGTAGCAATGTTACGGCTCTCGCAGTTTCTACTGCTTCAAGATGCCTTCGTGGCATGTCAGAGCACTAACAACAACTTTCCAGGAATGCCTGCACATTCTAATGTTCGACCGTTATCTCCAAGCAAAGAGTGTACTGGCATGTAACCACTTTGTTTTCCGGGGGGGTTATATTGCTAGCAAAATTTCTCAGAACATCTGGCAGCAAAATGTGTTGGCTTCAACCATTTCCTATGAGGGAGATAGTAGGTTTCATGTTGCAGAAGATGAAATTGCTAAAAAGCATTATTTACGCCCTGTGTAGGGGATTCTACAAGTGTTCCTTTAATTGTTTTGAGCAGTGTATTATACAAACTGTTATTTTATGAACACTCATTAAAAGAGTAAGCTAACTTACCATGTCTTATTTCCCATTCTGTTCACGTTAAGCTATTTAATTATATTAATAGTAAAAACAATACACCGTGGCATAAAGATAACTTGAATAAATTCGTTAAATCAGTAAAAAATAAAATAAAATAAAATAAAGTAAAACTGTGTCTTTTTTTGTAAACTCCGCTTTCCGTTTCGAGATTCAATTCCCCAGTGGGCTCTTATTAACAGAGTTGAATTATAAAACATTTTTGCAAAGTAAAATTAACTGTCTAACGATAAAAAATGAAAATTTACTTTCGTTGGATATACTAGAGAACGCGCTGATGATAGTTTTAAATTTTAATATTTTGCTTACGGCCTCGCAGATGCTTTATTGCTAGAGCGATTGATAATTTTTATTTTTGTTTTAATGAATAATTTGATTTTATATATGATTATTATTTAGGCTAAACATTCTACACTTATTAAGTCTTAATAATTGAGAATATTTGTCACACTATAAATGGCACAAAGCACGCCAGATTAGAGCGATCTTAATGAAAATAATCTGGCCTAAACAAACGATAGAAATTAGGCCCGAACTAATTCAGGAAAATGATCCATCTAAGCCTCTTATAAAATTATGGCTGTAGAATAAGATTTAAATTATCTGATATGTTAAAGGCCAAATCAATTAAAAGGGATCAAAATAAAAATTTTGGACAGCGAGATAAGAAACAGCAAATTATTTATTTCGCAAACAGAAAAATAGCAAAATACCCCATATGAAAAACTGCCTAAGCAAATTATTTTCAATAATGTCCTTAATTATACTAGAAAAACGCCTGCGTTTAGGTATCAAAATTTTGGATCAAAGATGCTTTATCCTTTCCCAAAATGTGGTGAATACATTACATCAAGCCAGATAAAAAAAATATAAAAAAAATTTACACACATTAATGTTATGATTGTTTGTGTGATGACTATCATGATCATAAGCTTAGTGAGTAATAAGTCGAATTGCTTTCCTGTATATTGAAGATTTCAAAAAAAGTTAATGCATTATTAGAATCTTATTATACACAGAATGTGTCCAAAAATTGTTTACTTCTATGACCTTGATAAAAAAAGAGAAAATTGATCTTGAAAAATGGAGCAATGGCGAAAGAGTTTCTATTCCATTTATAGTTTAAATATCGATTAACGGGTCGACATTTGTTTTCATCGCGAAGTGTTTCGAGAAACTATCCTCTTTTGCTGAAATATTCACTTAAATAACGATATAACTTATTTTGTAAAATTTACCTCCATTTCTGCTTGAAATTGTCTAATCGAAAGAAGAAGTGTTATTGTGCCTGCTGCGCATTAAGCCAAAAGAGTAATAACATGACGTCTGAACATGTCAACACGTAAGAAAAAATTTTTATAGCTATTTGTCATACAAAACTACCTTGGAGATTTTATTGAGTGATGTACAATAATAAAAGAAACTCATTAGGTCAGAAAGAGAATATAAATCAAATTATACGCAATATGTCTTCATTTTTTTAATATTAAAATTTATATCAAATATGCGATTTAAATTTATGAAATATTTGGATTGCCTCAATTTATTTCCTTTTCAACAAAAATGCATAAAAGACTCTAATAAAAAATTATTTAAGCGCATTAAAATCCTTTTTTCCTGTTGTTCGAATAACGTTTGGGCAAATCAATCAAGCTACGGTTTTCGAACGAATTTTCCATTGTGGCTAACATTATACACTATTTTTCCCAAAGTAATTTATGCTTTCATTATCACTCAAGTTCGAACTTTCTTCGTCTTTACTTTCAACTTCTTTATATCTTTCGATATCTTTGGAGAGCCTTTATCCCTGTTCTTCCGAACTTCTAGCTTCTCTTCCTCTTGAAAGTATTCGACTTTATTTTGGTTGCTTACTTGGATTTGAGCCAGCCAAGTGTAGTCCACTAATTGTTTTTGCGGCGTTTTACATTGAGGCGTAACAAAAACATTTGAAAATAATCAAATGAAATTCTGCATGCTCCATACACACAACTCGATGGACATATCCCTGTATAAAGAATCTGGATCCATTTTTTAGTGCACGATGAGCAGACCTTCGCTTTCCGTCGAAAGAAATTCCGTTTATCAAATATTCATCTATTTGTGACATAGAAGAATTAAAACTTACTGGCAGATTTTTCGTCCAGCCTTCTAACATTTTAAAATTTATTCGTAATGACTGGTTTTCTGCGTTTTCCATCATGAAAATGTACGATTTAATAGAAATATTCGTGCGTAGCCTAGGCCAATCTAATGCTGCTATTGCCAACCGGTTGTGCACGTTTCTCTCACCAGATGGCTTGAGCGTGCGCATTAAAAACTAGGAAAAAACCGAATTGAACTGTGATGGAACGTAATTAAAATTGTAAAACTGGGAAAGATAGGAGACGATGATGGACGAAACCGACGTAAAAGAACGTCACTTAATGTGATATTTAAAAACAATTAACTGATCCGACCAAAATGTAACGTTTTTATTTATTGAGAAACGACGTTTCGGTGGACTTTTAGTCGTTGACGTTGACTTTAATAATTTAATCAAGTGAAGGGGAGAAAACCTATCCTTCTTTACACTTCGAACGAATCATTACCTACTTTTGGAGGGGTCGAAATCGATTACCCCACCCTTGAAAGTTGAAACAAAATACTTAAGTTTCTCCTCAATCGCCTGACAAACGAAAGACTTTCCTTTATTCTTCTTGTGCGAGAAATTGACCATACCGACGATGACGAATGGAGCCTTCCCTGTTGTCCGAAGAAGCTCTTCTTCGAACGATGAGTTATCGACGTGTGCCCAGCGGAGCCCAGGCGACACCAGCAGAGTTGACGACGAGGACGTCGCATCCCGATCCGAAGAATCTTCGTTGTCCCACGAATCCAGTTACGCCGACCAAAACGTTCACGTTATCAGTGATAACGAGCGGAGAAAATCACCCAGTCCTTGCCAGTGAGCCGAACCGAGCCACATCGTGCTGCTGAAAGCTTAACAGTAACCAAGAATTGAAAACAAGGTAAACTTTTATCTTTTATCTTGGTGGACCCTCGACATTCCTGAAATTTATCATTCGAATTAAGACGAAAATACCTCACGTGACCTGTTAACTTATAAAAACACGTGTTAAAAGAAAAGAAAAACGTTAGTCTAGAAATACGCCCCTAAGAGGAAACAAAAAGGATTTTATCGCCTAAGCGGATGAAGGGAGCACATTTTCGTGTTATTCCATCATACATAATATACAGAATTAGCCTGCATTTTAAAACCCTTTAGAAAAAAATATATAAATATGAAAACTCAATTGTAAATTACTATTTAAGTAAACTCTAGTCGCGCCTGTATGTGCTGGCGTGTTAGCCTAGGCACTCGATTTAGTCGTCTGGCTCTCAAGCCAACTTCACGTAATCTGTTCCGGATTGTTTGATCTGAAACAGCTACCCCTGTTGACATCTGCAGGTCATTTCTCAGGTCTCTGGCCGTTGAGGTTCAATTGTAAATTACTATTTAAGTAAACTAATATATAGACAGAATTTAAACGAATAAACTTGAATAAGTGAAAGGTTAAATGGAGAGTGAAGTTAGTCTTTATATATCTGAACTAATAAAAGTTCTTTAATTTGTAGGCATTCCCACATAACGTTAAACGAAATGAGCCTCAATTGCTGAAGTGTTATGTATAAGCATCTAAAATTTTTTCATATTCAATTACCAAAGTGTTTATACGTTTTACCTACTATTGAAGCAAGCGATTAACTACTACTAATTAGCAATATGTCTCACAGTAATTAGTTTTAGATACTATTAAGCCTGACAGTAATTCAACCTCTGACAATTAAGTTCGGTGAATGAGTTCACACAACAAAATGCAAAACAGATACAGCCACATTTACTTTATTGTCCTTCGAAATAATCACCCTGGAAGGCAATACACTTTTGGGATCGGGTGTATAAGTCCTGGAATCTCCTTAGGGATGGCTTTAAGTTCACGTGTCATATTTGCTTGAATGTCTGGAATATCCGCAAATCTGTGTCCCTTTAAGGCCCGTTTCAGGCGTGGGAACAAGAAAAAGTCTGCCGGTGCCAAGTCTGGTGAGTAAGGTGGATGAGCTATGGATACGACCCCTTTGTTGGCCAGAAACTGTTGCACGATTACGGCAGTGTTCTTCTTTGATCCATTATCCACAGTTACGTGCGCACGCTACACCTTCAACTTAAGAAACGAGCATCTGCTAAACCATTGCACACACAAACGTGACCTGTCTGAAGTTGCTTAAACAATGAATGGGCTTGTATTCACGTGCATTGTTACTCGCGTAAAGCTCGCACAGATTAGGGTGTGACCTCATTCACCGAACTTAATTGTCAGAGGTTGTATATCTTAGCATGGAAAGTTCCAGTGGTACCATATGGTATCATATGGTGTCACTAGGGCACGTGCTCCTAAACCAATTCTCACTATCATTATTTACACGTTATATTCACTCTTGACAAGTTGTTACGAGTTGTTTGATAAATTACATGCCATATCTTAGCATTGAAAATTTCCAACGGTACCATATAGTACCATTAGGGCACGTGTTAGTAAACCAATTTCCACTATCATTATTATCATTATTTATTCGTTATATTCACAAATAAGTTGTTACGAGCTGATTGATATATTACATGCCATATTGTAACATTGAAAGTTCCAACAGTACATATGGTACCATTAGGGCACGTGTTGCTAAACCAATTCCCACTATCATTATTTATTCGTTATATTCACTCATAACAAGTTGTTACGTGCTGTTTGATATATTACATGCCTTATCGTAGCAATGAAAGTTCCAACAGTACTAACCATTTCCAACTATCATTATTTACTCGTTATATTCACTCATGACACGTTGTTACGACTTGTTTGATATATTACATGCAATATATGGTACCATTAAAACAAGTACTACTAAACAATTCCCACTATCATTATTTACGCGTTATATTCATTCATGAGACATATTTACACTTACATGTGCCATTAGACCAATATCTGCTGTCACATTACTCTTATACTGGGTGATCCAAAAGTGTTACATTCCTTCCATTAATTATGAAGAAACTTGTATAAAATTAATGACAAGAGAGAAATAATAATCATCGAAAATTTATTTATATTTATGTTAAACAAATATTATACACAAAAAATTTTAAATAATATGGAAATACTTGACAGCAATTTATTTTTCAACCACTTATTAAAAGAAGAGAAAATACAGGAATTATTAAACAAACACAAAAGATTAAGAAAACTATATACCATAATTCTAAAAGACAATACCATATATATTAATTAAATGTAAGAAAATATTTAGAGAGAAACTATAATTGAATCTCAAAAGAAAACAATATAACTGGAAAAACATTAACAATGAATAGACCAATATTGTTCAAAATTTAAATTACTTATATTGTAAGAAATTTAAAAATATGTTGTAAAGAATCTGAAGATGTCCGAAAGGAAGAAAGTCGACTTGTTCCAAACGAATAAAACTTTGTGTTGTAAAATGGACATTTATGAATAATTAATTATTTCAATATACAATACAACGTGAGATATAAAATGAATTCCTTCCATTGTTAACGACATTTTCAGTGTTTGCTTTCCAGCAATTCAATGCTTTCATAAGAATCACGAGGGACGCGCAAAACAATGTAGAAGACAAGAATTCATCACGGCAAAACAATTATTAGTTTCATGAAAAAATATAACAACCTTTTGAATCACCCGGTATATTCGTTCATGAGACGTCGTGACGATTTGTTTGATATATTACATGCCAAATATGGTTATAGGAAATTTTTAAGGGGGTATCATAATGGTATCATTAGAGCACGTATTTATTCCGGCTATCTCACGTTCGAACTTGTTATTAATGGATTGGTGAAAACAGTATGAAAAAGTTAATTCGTTTTCAATTTATCGTAATAAATAATAAGCTACCTACGAATAAAAAATTCTTTTGATTTAGGGACTGATCTACCTACAAAGTAAACAGAGCGATCATGCAGCATTAGATGTGTTAGTCAGCTGCGTTGCCACCGGAAGCTCTTGCGCGGCCATCTTTTGGTGGGACTCAGATCGCAAATTCCACGGTACTTTCCATGTGTTTAGGCACGTATTTGAGGATAGTGCATGGTTTTTTCTTTCCACTTTAGCTACCGTGGAATGAGTGAACAACATGCCAAACTTTTGCGTGGCATACGTAAGCAACATGAGAACAACAAAAGACAGCGGGTTAGCTTTTCACAGGTAAAGAAAAGAGAATTATAAGTCATCGTGGGTGAATCGTGGGTCGTTTCAACCCATGCCCAAATCGCTGCAAATTGTATCCCCAGCCTTTCTTTTTGTCCCCATTTATTAAAAATGTTTGTTTTCTAAAAAAAACTTTGTTTGATAAAAATATCAAAAAATTTCAGTCATTTTTCAGCAGTTCACTTTTAGATAAATAAAGATATACTGGAGATGATCTCCAAACATGATGAAATAATTTTTCTATCAAAAAATAGAAGGAAAAATTTTGTAATGAATATTTTGCCCACGTCCTGACTACCAACAGGTCTGGAACTTTCCCCAACGACGTCTTATAGATGACAATGCATGTTTTAACCGTTAGTTTCACTAGTCTTTCATTTATTCGTAAGTTATTTAATATGTATACAGAGTAATCATGACATAACGACTGCCTGTATTGTTGTTTATTGCTATCGTTGTTAATTTCATCATCAGTGCAAGCAAGTTGTTGATTGTGGTGAGCATTGTTTATGATTAGCCAGCATATAGTATTGTAAACGTTTACCCGATATCAGACGGCAGATTTCCAAAGTTTTTTGGTTTTCTAGATATCATATAAAAAGCTTAATTTTTATAAATAAAGACTAAAAAGAATAAAATAAAATTTTGAATAGAATTGTAATAAAGCGAGCTGTTCAAGGGAGAACTTTCAAAAAAGGGTTTATGCATTTTTTTTATTTATACAGAGACAGAAGGAAAAAAAAAAGAGGAAACGATTACTAAAAAACAGCAACAACAAAACAGCGGCATCAGCACCGCGTGTTTTCTTAACAATAAAAAAATCTTAATGCTAGTTATCAACAATGGTTTGAAAACATTTTGAACCAAATAATTCTCAAGATGAATAAAGCAAATATTCACAAATTTCCCCCATTTGCTGAATTCATTTTGAGACCTAGAAATTTTGCTTGTTTAGAATGCATTATCTTCAGCAAACCTTTAGTAAATAGATCAGCTACGTTTTCTTTAGACGAAATGTAAGATAATGACATTAAGTCGTTTTCAATAAATTGACGTACAAAATGGTATGAAATATCAATATGCTTAGTTTTTGTATTTTCCATTTCATTATTAGAAAACATAATAGTTGACTTATCACATAACACTACAAAAGGTTTTGGGAAAAACTGACTTAATTGCAATTCGGAAATAAACATCGCAAAGCAACTGCAAAAAGCTGTATTGGCCAAAGCAACATACTCCGCTTCCATAGTGGATGTTGTTACACATTTCTGTTTTGATGATTTCCAAATACATGTAATAGCGTTATTACCAATCATCACAGATAGCCCAGAAAAAGAATGACGGTCATCGATGTTACCCGTCCAATCAGCATCTGAGAAAAATCTTAAATTAATAGGACCCTTAGAATAACATAAGGAATAATCAATAGTGCCCTGTAAATACCAAAGCACACGCTTCACTGCTGTCCAGTGTTTCTGCCCTGGATTGGAATTAAATTGCGCCAGTTTATTAACTGTATGTAGAATATCAGGTCTGGTAGACAAAGCTAAAAACATTAACGCGATAAGGAATTTTTTTATATCTTCAATGTCACCGCATGTTATAGGGCAATCTCTTCGTAACAACACAAATCCTCGTTCCGATGGGGTAGCAGACGGTTTACAATCCCACATACCAAAACGTTCTAGAGTAGACTTAATGTATGTGGATTGATTGAGAAATAAATTACCATCAGTATCTTTAAATACTTTCATACCCAGCAAATATGTAATGTGACCAAGATCTTTAATTTCAAATTTATCATTCAACATTTTATAGAACCATTGAATCGTTGACTCCTTATCAGTAAAAATGGCAATATCATCAACATATATCACTACTATGGTTGACGCATTCAAGCTATAAATACGAGGGGCGATTGATAAATAAGGTCTCCATGGCTGTTACTTTTTTATTTGTTAACCGATTTTCAAATTTTTTTTTGTATCTTATACTCACATTTGTCCTCTATGTAATGCACTATTCACTTTTCGACATAGTCCCCATCCCTTTCCACGCATTGCGCCAACGCGTGACCACTCGGGTGAACCCATTGAAGAGGAATTTCGGGGTTGTAGTCGACACCAGGATTGAATGGCAGCTTTGGACCCTCTTCTGGAGTACGATAACGTCCGCCCACACACGAGTCACCACACACCAGAGGCGTTGCAGCGCCTACAGTTCAAAGATGAAAAATTGCAGTTCAAAAATGAAAGACTTTGCACATTGCGACTTTCACCACTTCCCAAAGAAGAAAGAGCCCCTTAAGGGACATGAGTTGGTTCTGATGGCGAGGTAAACGCTGCCATTCAATCCTGGTGTCGACAACAACTCCGGAATTCCTCTCCTACGGGTTCACCCAACTAGTCACGCGTTGGCGCAATGCTTGGAAATGAATGGGGACTATGTCGAAAAGTGAATAGTGCATTACATAAAGGACAAATGTGAGTATAAGATACAAAAAGAATTTTGAAAATCGGTTAACAAATAAAAAAGTTACAGCTATGCAGACCTTATTTATCAATCGCCCCTCATACAAGTTGATGACAACAATCGTTTAAAACCAATTTGGATTAAATATTCATTGAAGGCTTAATGCCAATTATAACCTGATTGCTTTAATCCATAAATAGATTTTTGCAAACGGACAGCTTTCCCATGACATTTTTCACAGTCTGGCGGAATACTCATGTAAAGTTCCTTTTTAAGTTCACTGTTCAAGTGAGCACATTTTATGTCAAAATAACGAGTATGCAAATTTAAAAGAACACTTAAAGCTAACAGAATTCGAAAAACATATATATTGGCAACAGGTGCATAAGTTTTTTTATAGTCATTGGGTTTTTTGTGAAAAACCTTGCGCAACAAGTCGAGCTTGATAACGAGAAACATTACCTGCAGCATCTTTCTTAGCACGAAATACCCTATGACAACCTATGCATCTCTTGCTTGGCGATAGGTCTACGACTGTCCAAGTACCAAGCTTGAGGTGACAGTCCAATTCTTCATCTATTGCTTCCTTCCATTTATGTGCTTGTGGGGAAGCTGATGCATCTTCATAAGTCTCGGGCTCGACGACTTCCACTACGTTGAGCTGAATTGGTTCCTTGGGCTTACCAGCCCTTCCGTAGAGGTTTCGCACTATTTTCGTTTTTCGTGGTCGACCTGTTTTGCGTCGTTCAATGGATTCTGTGGAAGTGACAACAGTATCGACCCGACCATCATCTAGGACATCAGCAACTGATGAACTGTCATCACTCTCTGATATGAATGGAGGTGATGTATTCTCCAGAATGGTAGCGCCATCAGTCGGACGACTATTTTCGGAATAGTCTATCCATATGCGATTGAATCTAAATGGTTCCATCTCAACTTCTTGAGTCCATTCAGATCCAAGTTTAGTTTCATCAAACTTCACGTTTTTGCTCTGTACAACGTCTTGGAGCTTCGTACACCATAGTCTATACCCCTAAGTCTGGGAGGAGTAACCGACTAAAATGGCGGAATAAGCTCGATAATCAAGCTTCTTTCTCCGTTCCGCTGGAATGTGTACATACGCCAAACAACCCTAAGCCCGAAGATGCCGAACACTTAGTTTTCTTTTGACCCGTATGCCTTCTGGAGTTTCATTTGTAGTAGAATGTAAAACTCTGTTTTGTACATACAGTAGGCCGCAGCAGTAACGGCTTCAGCCCAAAATTTTTGTGGTAGTTTAGCTGAATGAAGAGATGCTCGTGCTAGATCAAGCAAAGTCCTATTGGTTCGCTCCGTGACTCCGTTCATCTGAGGAGTATTGACGTTTGTGCGTTCGTGCACAATCCCCAGTTGCTCGAAGAGTTGGGGTAGAGTTTGGTTACAATACTCCAAACCGTTGTCAGTTCGAATTCGTTTGCATTTTTTCTCTTTACTTCGCTCAGACTTGGCGATGTATTTTTTTACACAAACAACTGCTTCTGCTTTATTTCCAATACAGTAGACAGTAATCTTTCTGGAAAAATCATCTACGAATGTTATAAAAATATCTAGAACCTCCATCTGATAATACTGGCATCGGTCCACAAACGTCGGAATGGGCCAGCTCTAAAATATCACTGGATTGTCTATTTCTGAGCCTTTTACATGGAGCTTTAGTAGATTTACCAATTTCGCAATCTTCACATACGCTAGTTGTTTGAATTTTGCCTTCTAACCTTGTACAAGTTGTTTTTTAACCATTGCTTGAAGAGTCTGATAGTTGACGTGGCATAAGCGGTTATGCCATAACTCACTATCAACAACAGTTGTTTCTTGCACTTCACAGTCCATAACCGAGTTAACCACTGCATTACCTTGGACAATGTCGAGGTTGTTTTCTCTGTGAGCTTCGACAATTGTCTTACTGCGATGATCAGCCTTGATCTTTGCCACTCCATCTTGAAAGGTAACAATCTTTCCTTTTTCTGCAATTCTAGCAACTGATAATAGATTACGACGTACAGTCGGGTGCATAAAGGTTTTTACCTAAGTCAAAATTGTTCGGCTTCCTTACAATACTTCAATCCAATGAGATTACTTTTTTCAGGTATCTAGTCGAGCACGCTTACTACGGAACGATTCCATTGAGTTTTTGCTTAGCATCGGGGGTAGGCAGGTTTTATGTCACGTGCTCAACTATGTTGACAAAAAGATTACTTTGGCTGTTCTGTTGAGAATCTTTCTTTTATTAATAATAAACTAATCTATTTGGTTAATAATGTAACATAAATGGTACACAGTATCGATATAATTATATGCGTGATCAAGAGATAAGCTGATGTAGCGCTCCTTATAGTGTGATGCGGAAGTGATTTAAGATGTAAGCAGGGAATAGGGAGTGCCGTCTCCCTATTCCCTGGGTGTAAGTGGAAGCTATTTTCTTTTGACTGCTCGAAAGGTTACAAGTCTCATTTTTTGTGTGTATATAAAATAATCAACGACAATTATGCCAAAACCCTCCGAAATTTTTTTTAAATTTATTATTTAACTAGATGGATCCCGTCAAAATTTGACGGAGAACAACCCATCTTATTATTAATCCCCATCTCTTTAATTAAAAAATAATAAAATAAAAAATTGTCAGAGCAACAAATAGAATAATCATTATGCACAAACAAATAGAATAATCAGAGCTTAAATATCTCATTATGCGCAAAGAATAAGAAATGAGTTAATTAAATATATAAAATCAAAATAGCTTTAAACTAAACTTCTCTGATAGTATTAAACTGAGACATAAAGTGTCAGCGGATAAAATGATCAGTTTTTAAAGCTCTTTCTAACGATATAACATTTAACATAACTTTTTCAGAGTTTTTCAGTAGTCACAATGAAACGTCATAAAATGATCAAGGCAGGATTTTCTTTCTGCAAATCTTCAATTTATTTAATTCAAAACAATGATTGAATATTGTCTCATTACAACAATCCCTGGCTTCTGATGGATTGTCGTCATTGTTTTTGTTGACTTCAGATGCGCATGCGCAGAAGTGCCAATTTTGCTCATACAAAAAATGCTTTGCGTTTTAATATATAGGATTATAGTAGAGAATATTAAATGATTTGAACAAAATAGGATTTTTGTAAAAGTAACGGTGATATGAATTAGTGTATATTTTATTAAAAACTAAAATATAGAATAAAGCATGACATGACAATTAACATGAAAAGTTTTTTAAACCCTCAAATAAACAGATCAAATTGCACATTTGGATGAAAAAACTTTAATCTGTTTATGGTGTTCTTTACATACACTGTTTAAAACTTAAACGAAATCAAAAACGCGATAATGAACAAAAAAAATGTCTATCCACATCGGATTCGAACTCTGCCATTCGAGGAAGTAGGCAGAGACTTTAACGATATTGCTATTAGCCGCTATCGCTTATTATTGTCAGGAGGGAGCAGGTCCATTCTAATCTGCCTTGACTCTCAGTACAAGTACCTGATTTTGCAACCGATCAACATCCAGAAAACTCAGCCCCTACGGAGCAGTAAAAACCTTTTCGCACCCGACTGTACGTTAGGAACGCAGTACACATCTTTTACAGTTAATTGATTCACTTCGTGACCAACTTCGATTTCAATTTCTCCAATACCTTCTGCTCTCAACCGCTCACTAAAATTTGCTGATCCATCAGCCGTTTGAATGGATTCACTCGGAATTGTTCGAAATGTGTGGAACCACTGGCGGGAATTTGATACATGGTGTGTAGCACCACTGTCTAGAATCCACTTATCGTTTTCACAATTTGTTAAGTTGAAAGAAAGAAGAAGTAAGCACGTTTAGACAATTTAAAATTGTATTGAATTCATTTAAAAATGTATTAAATCTATATAAAAGAGTATTAAATTCATTTAAATTCATATTAAATATATTTAAAATTGTATGAAATTCATTTAAAATTGTATGAAACCAATTTGTAAAACCTGTAAAAAGAAAATATTACATAATAAACGCGCCACCACACTTTTACCTTTTTTTTTTT
>JAHWFO010009396.1:71648-133999 GCA_023313115.1 Rhysida immarginata | reverse complement strand
AGTCCGCCCTAGTACAGAGTTTTATTGAATATATCTTTCAATAAGTGGTGAACTATTATTTAGAGAATTGAATCGTTTAAACGTAATATTGACAAACAGGACAATTTTTCGATTATCTTAATGACTGTTAATTTTAATATTATAAAGAATTACTAGTAATTCAATTGAACTTTAGACATTACTCTTCTTTTTATTTAACTTATTTCTCTACTTTATTAAAAATCTTTTTTCTTCTTTGTATTCCTCCCGAAGAATTGATGCCGAAAGTGTTAATAAAACAACCCCTGCGAATCTGCCTGTTAAGGGGGACGAATCCAACCTTTCGTATACGAGAAAAAATTCTTTCCTAATCAGTCACCGTGCTCAGAAGAACATCTTCACGTAGATAGATAGTAATGTTTTGGTTAGTGTTGGGGCTGTTGGGTGTTCTGCTCCAGTCCGCTACACAAAAATATTTTATTTAGTCTTAAGAAGTATGGGCAAATAAAATATAATCATTAATTATTCAATTTTGCGTTCGCTCTGTCATTATTCTTCCACTGCTACTCTTAAAAAATATTCATGGCAGTGAGCTGGACTAAACTGCAAATAGAAATGTGCCAAAATCTCTGATATCTATACCAAAGCGCATTACTGTAGTGATAAAGGAAAAAGCAGGCCCAACCCAGTATTAATTTGAACTTATATTAGTTTTTTTATTTCTCAAGATTTTGTGTATTGGGTTTTATTTTTCACAGAAAAAGTTTCTTCTATAATTTTTAATGGAAAAAATCCAATATAAAAATGGATTTTGCAAAGCAAACACAGTACTTTACTACAAAATATTTTCAAAGTAATTTTGCAAATTTTTGTTTAATTAATTAATTTGCTAAGATTCGACACAGTACGTTAACAACCAATATTATTATTTTTTATTTCTAAACTGGTAATATTTAATATGGCGATTTCTAAATATTGGTGCGTGATAGAAAAATTTCGTTTTCACGTTTGTAATCAGCATTAAAAATACTAAAGGAAACACTTAATTTTTTCCGTGAACTTTATGGCTGTTGACCAGTGTACTTTGCTAGATTCTATTTTACCCATTCAGTATCAGGTCAAAGAACTCTCCTTTCCGTCAGAATGGCCACAACGAGTAAGCCACATTCGAGGAAGATGCACCTCATTTAAAACGTACAATTGGAGGGTGCTCTGCAATATCAAGGTATGTGATCTGTTTTTAGTTTTGAAAAAACAGCAGTTCAATATTGGTCTTACAATATGGGAAAACTAATGCAATCATTGATAAAAACGCATGCTTCAGCTAATATGTCATTATTTTGTAAAATAAGGTATGGAATAGTAAGTTAAGACTGCTTGCCTTGCTTGAAAAAGTTTAACTAAAGAAATTAATCCTCCTGAGGAAGGTATAGGAAAATAGCAGAAGCCCTGAGCCTTTTTTCTGCACCCTTTAACCCCTTCAATTTCTTTAATCGAAAAAAGTTTTTCTCGAATGTAGTATTTGATAAATAATCGGAAGACATATTTAAAACCCGTATAATATGACGAACCGAAATAAGAGGTTGTATGTGGATATTGACAATGAAATAACGACAAAATAACTCTTTAACCACAACAGTTTTATAAAACAAAAGAAAATACAAAAGAAAATATAAATCAGGTCATTATTTACTTTTTCCTTTTGTATTTTCTTTTGTTTTATAAAACTGTTGTGGTTAAAGAGTTATTTTGTCATTATTTCAATGTAGTATTTATAAAATATTTTTAAATATCTCGAAAGAGCACTATCTTCTTTCGTTTCTAATCATTTCCGATCGAATGATATATCACTCGACATGTATTGCTATATTTCTAAAGAACAAGTGACTGCCATCCCCACAACTCCGTCTCCAATAGGGCAATTTGACCCAAAATTCATGGTAATGACGATCTTACCTAGAGGAATCTTCATACCGAATTTCAGTCTTTTACATATGTAAATAAATGTAGACCTTTTGGTCCCCTCTAACTCCCATCCCCGAAACTCCGATCCCAGTGGACCAATGAAAACCAAATTACATTCTAAATTTTAACATTCTACCTCAAAAATGTAGAAATTATGAAGGGAACAGCTCCATTCTTCCGCTACTTAATAAAAAGGTAACTGAATTTATCTTGTTATTGCAGAGCACCCTTCAATTGTTTGATTCAGTTTCTAAATTTACTTATAAATTTACTCATTCCTTAACAGGAACATAAATGACTTTGTTCATTCAATATCATCTCCTCCCCTATTCTCTATGATACCATTTTATTTTGATAAATGAAAGAAAGACAGTTGATGAGCCCTTTAGTTTTTTTAAAGATTTAATTCATTGTTAAAGGTGTTTATATTCCGACTTTAAAAAATATGATCTAACACACCTTTTTTGGAAGAAAACCCTTTTGTTGGACTTTATTTTTATTGAACAGGTGATGTGCACCATTAGATGTATGCTTATTTAATGAAAATGTGTATATACAATCGTAAAAATTTTTATGTATGCGATAAAGAGAATATGCTTCCTTCTTGGAAATGCTTGGATGCGCTTTAAAAAAAAAAAAAAAAAGCTTGGAAATGCTTGTATTTATTTTTTGTCCATTTCATAAGTTACTTCGTTACTTTTTCACCAAATTTTGCATTTTTTAATTCCGCGATTCATTGATCCAACTGGGCACCCGAATACTTCGTTGAATTCTTCGGAATTTGCTAGTGCACCTAATACTCTGAAAAATAATGAACGTTATAATAAATTATTCCCAAATTAGGCATTTTTTTTCAGTTTTTAACTTTTTTAAACATTATATTTACCTAAATCTTCCAGGCGAATGTTCATCATTTTTATATACGGTCAACCAATTCTTGTCTGCAACATTTTCACACCACGTCTGTAAAATCCGTTTAGAATAAAATAAAAAAAATTCTTAGTATAATGAAGAATCAATGAATATTTATGGACAAGAAAAACCATATTAATATCCTGCTGAAATAAAATTTTCCTTTCCGGAAGGAGCTAACAGTCGTCATATACAAGATGCTTCTGAATGGTCTGTGCAAACTTTCAGGATATGTTCCAGGGACAAAACCAAGCAGAAAATATCATATGAACATGTGAGTCGAAAGCGCTTTTTTTTTTAGAATTATAACGGTTTGAAGGTGTTCTGCAGTAGCAAAATAATTACGACAATTCAAAGAATCGTCTGAAGAAAATTGTGCTCTCTTCAAACTTCCTTGGAATCTAACAGAGACCATTTTGAGCATTTGCTACATGTATAGCAAGTGTATTGTCTTGGTATACCGTAGAAATAAATCACATAGTCTGTAGGACACCTTCAAACCGTTATAACTCTGGACAGAAGCGTTTTCGACCCAATGTTCATATGACATTTTCTGCGTGATTTGGTCTCTGGAATATATTCTGAAAGTTTGTACCGACCATTTAAAAACACCCGATTTACAGGGTATTTGAAATTAAACTGACAGTACTCGGCAGAGCCGTAGCGAAGGGGGGGGGGGGGCACCGGCCCTCGGCCCAAGGGCCTTAAATAAAGGGTGGACAACAAGGCACTACAGAATAGGGTAAGGGGACACAATTTGCCCATGGCTCAATTTTACTGGTACTCGGTCACCTTTTCTCCTACTGGCGATGTTTGGAACTACAATTTTTTTTTCAATGAATCTTTCTTTCCATCGAGCACTTATAGGCGATAAATCACAAATTGAAAGAAAAAACGAAAATATGAGAGAAATCGAAAATCAAATTTTAGAATTAATTGCATAAATTTACTCTTATGAGAATGACAAAATGGGATTTAGTAGTTGTGCTTATTTGATGATGCTATCTTTCATATCTAAATGGGATGTAGATCCTTGAAGGGATCGAGAAGAGCATAAGATTCAACCTCTTGCTGTGCGTTTAGCCTGTTAACCCCCCTCACCTTCCATCATTAGAAAAAAAAATTTTTAAATAGTCGTAGGTGTGAGCTTCTTCTGTACCATTGCAATTAACATAACGGACTGTGGTCTTACAGTACAGCATGTTTGGTAAAAACTATAGATACCAACCGGTTTGGGCTTTTATTCCTGCCTTCATCAGGGTACAAATGATAGAAAGGTAAGCGGCTTCTTACACACAATTTGGGAATGACAAAAGTATTATTTGATTGGTCATCGTTATGGGGCCCGATGGCTGTGATGGACAGTTAGTTGACCGGGCACGCCATCGGGTCATAACGGTGATTACATTATCGTAGAGGGGTGAATTACAATATAAAAATTACTATAAATAAAAAGTAATGACAATCTATAAATGAATGACAATAAATATAAATTAAAAGAATGACAAAAAAAATAACAAGTGAATAATACATCTAAATATATAAAACATAGTGGAACAGTAAAATTACTGGAAATATAAAGTAAAATAAATAAATAAAATAATGAATAAACCAAAGTGAAGAATTGAACAAATAGTAAAGTAAAACAACATATAAGAGTAGAGGTAAAGCTGGTGAAATTAGAACGTAAATGATAAACAATAAATAAAACTATTTATAGAAGGTCACATAGAGGTTGTAGCAACTGGAAGACGTCGAAATACACTTGGCAGTTGATCAATTGATTTTTTTTTTGTTTTTTCTTCAGACGTTGCCTTAAATATTTCTATGGTTTCAAGTAGAACAATTAACTATCCCTCCTAAGATAAGGCTTAAAACATTGTATACAGACCAATCCTTCCAAAACATTACTGTATGAACCAATATACGAACCGAAAAAGCCATCGCCTCCCTTCCTCCCGAGAACAGACAGGTCATGCGCACATTAGCCGGGGAAACCATCAAAAAATCCTTCCTTAAATCAAAGGATCAAGCCGTCGACCAGAATCATGTCATAGATCGGAAAGCAGCCAATTCCATCATCGCCAAACTACGCGACAACGATGCCTTATTAGTGAAAGCCGACAAAGGCAATGCCGCGGTAGTCGTATACCAATGGGACTACAACTCACATGTCGCATTTACCGAAATGAAACAGGACCCAACTAAGAAATACCTCGCATCCATCGTCAAAACGATCAATTCTTCAGATAAATACAGGTATGTCAGACAGCTTATTCCATCAAACCCTTCTAAACCTAAGATACATAAACCCAATAATCCGATAAGAACAGTTGTCAATAACACACCCGCAACCTCCCATAACATATCCTGACATCTTTCCGTTTTCCTTTTCAACTTCAGCATTCTTCCTAATCTGCTTAATGTTAGCAATTCAACAGAAATCGTTAGCAGGCTAGCTAATATCCATGTTAATCAACACCTCCGGAACTTCTCCTTCGAAATCTACAACCTTTATACAAGTATACCCGTCCCTGAAACTTTGACAATACATGAACGTCTTCTCTTTTCTACGTCAGAACTACCCCCCTGCGGACTGCATTGACCTACTAAGAATAAGTTGTTGTTTCAAGTTTTATTATTTATTTTTATAAACTGGCATACCCCCTACGTAAAAACAGCAAACAATTGGACCCTAGAGTCTGGAAATTAAAAAAAGTTGAAATTAGAGCAAAACAGGATATTTTTTTCTTTTAATTTAAAAGTCACATATCTAGAAAACGGTTAAGTTTTGGATAGTAGGTTATAGGGTCAAATCTATCGGCAACGACCTAAATAACGTCCTTAAATATCTAGGTCGACTTTCCCTGTAACCCTTTATAGAAGACTAGCAGAGGCACCCGGCGTTGCCCAGGATAATTACAATTGTAGGTAAAGAGAACAACCTCAACCTCAACAACCACAGCTGCTGCTGCACCACGGTATTTTAAATAACTAAATTTCCTATTATAGATGAAGCTCCCGTTGTTCATATGTTTCCGATGTCTGGATAACTTTTTATCTTCTCTCGTCTATAGTTGTTCTTTTCTTCGTTGACATTTCGACATACAGTTAGATTCAAATGAAAGTTGACACGGCTCCCCTGCTCCCTTTCATAGAAAAATCTTTGAAATAACTTGAACCGCAACATTCCCTCACCCATAAAAAATGAGAAATCTAAATAGCATTAAAAAACTTTAATTTGAATAAAAACACTTAGAAATACTATTATTGGAGAAAAGTAGTAAACAATAGCAGGTCGAGTGATTCAAATGAAAGTTGACACGTCTTCGAAAATAAATTATCTGCTGATTATTTTGTATGTCTGTTAACAAATGTTTTAATATGTCTGCTAAAGGTTTGCTGGAAGTTAATTTACAGCAGTGTGTCTTTAAAAATTGATTTTCAGGAGTTTTGAATAGGCGAAATGCCTAAAAGTAAAGACTTTACTGAAGAAGAAAGGTTTGCAATTATAGCGGCCAGAACAAGTGGCAAAACGTTTCAATCCATAGGAAATCAGTCTGGATTGTCAGCAGAAGGCGTGAGGAAGATCATAAAAAGTGGGGTGGAACAAATATCGTTAAGAATCTTCCAAGAGGACACTGGTCAAAGCCAACAACTCCCCGACAAGATCGTCAATTTGCCAGAGAAGCTGTGGAAGATCCTTTTATCATGGCGGAACAAATCCAACAGAAGCTGAGACTAAAAGTTAGTCGTTCGACAATTCGAAGAAGATTGAATGGCAAAGGATTTCATAGCCGACAACCAAGGGAAAAAACACTCATCTCTTTGAGAAACAAAAAAAAAGACGGAATTTTGCAAAGCAGTATGTGAACATGCCCGTGGACTTCTGGCGACGTGTTGTGTGGTCAGATGAATCTACAAAAGAGTTGACTACTAAAAGAAGAAAAAAAGTGTGGAGAAAGCCAGGGCAATCTTTTGGTGCAAACAAGACAGTTGGTAATGTGAAACATTCCCCATACGTCATGGTGTGGGGATGTTTCTCTGGATTCGGAATGGGAAACAACACTGAAATTAATAGACGGATAAAAGCCTTAACTTAATGCCTACAGTTGAAAAAATGGATATCTAAGACAACTTCATTTTTCAACAAGACAATGATCCTAAACATACTGCAAAGCTTATGACTAAATATTTTGACGAAAAAGAACTAGAACTACTAAATGGCCTCCTCAATCACCCTATCTCAACCATATTGAACACATGTGGGACAAATTAGACCGACTAATCCCCAAATCGATGCGCAGAAGCAAAGCATCATTTCGAGAAGCAATTTTTGATGTTTGGCCCAAGGTTGGACAGGATGTCATTGATAAATTGATCAATAGTATGCCAAATCGTCTTCTGGAGATTCAATTAAGTATTAAACGATTGTGTACAACCATAATTTTCAACTTTGACAAGTTTGTCAACTTTCAATTGAAACAGCATATTTTCATTTAATATTTTTTCTCATGTTTGTGTTTTGGAACTGCATATTAAACCATAGTTTAAACAAAACCTGGATTTAATGCATAAAACAAATTTTTTCATTAAATGTATGGGATTGCATTTAAAATACGCATCCAGATGATAAAAAGTAATGCCAACTCTCATTTGATTCTGACTGTACATGTACTGACATGTATCCTTCAAGCGATTATTAAAGAACTCAATACAGTGTGTTTTTTGATTTCAAGAGGCTTGAACTTATGTATGCTTTGTTATCGGTTATGTCGTAAACTGTCGCCCGAGATTGACCAGCTTCCTTATATGCCATCGCGTCTGAAAGGTTCTACACTATTCATGTATTCCAAACACACACATCGTCTGAATATTTGTTAGGGAGCAGAAGGGAGACACACGTATCGCTCGAGAGAGACTGCCCTATCCATATCGTGGTATTATACTCATTTCCTGCTCATAATTAATAATTCTTGGAAACGAATGTTCTGTCATTGTTCCTTGGCAACAATATTTCTCCGGCTTTGATATGAAAATATATGGCAGCTGTCTTCAATGTGAAACAACGCTCTTTTTTGGTGGCAGTTGTCTGTGTGACCTGAAGTCCAAATATTAAACTTTTGTTGCAATATAACAAAATTTTATTGGTAAACTGTTGCTGCAATTGCACTCTTCTCTCGATGTTTTGAAGCAGAACTTGGCCATCCATCAATTAGTGTGGTCTAGCAGTCGCCGTTTCTTCTAGCATGCACACCATTTGCTCAGTTGCAGTAATGACCTGGCAAAAGCAATACAGCATCTCAATAGTTAGTTAGTCTTCATTTTAAAGATTTTCAAGAAAAGGTTAAATTCTAAGAACTATCAAATCTAAGAAAAGACCGATCAACAGGATTTCTATGCATTATTACGAATTGAACGTTATTTATAAAGCACAAACTTTTCCTTGCATTGTTGATGATTAGATATATATTGTTGGATTGCCTGTTGATACTATTGTTGGTGAATTGCGTGCTGATACCATTGTTGATACCTATTGTTGCACAAACTTTGCCTTGCACTGTTGCTCATGCGATACCTCCCATTAGTATGCCCTGTCATCATTATGAATATCGATAATTACCGATAATTATTATTTTCTCGAAACATCAGGTAAACAGTGAAGAACAAGTGTGAAAAGTTTCATTAAGATTGGAATTAATCTGTAGATTTGTATAAGAAACAAACACACACACAAGCAAACACAAATGTTCTTCTTCTGAGTATACAGGGTGAGACAAAAAAATCCGGCATAGGAAAAAAAACTCAGTCCCAGGACAATATGTTTTGCAACAATAGATATATTCAACAATTGCAAAACTTATTGTCTCACCCTGCAACTTATTGACTTAGTTTTTTCCCCTCATGCCGGCTTTTTATGATTCGCATAGAACTAGTTGGGGTACCCGGCGTTGCAGTACCCGACGGGATAATTGCAGTTTTAGGTTAGCAGAACAAGAAGGATGCTGATTTGCTTCACTTAAACACCTGCAATTGTTTCGTGTTTATAAAGAAGACTGCTATGATTTCTGGTGCCTGGTTTCGCCAGCCGAGGTTCGAATGCGCTCTCCCGACAATTTTATTTATATCCAAGCTTTTACTCCAAAGCTAGCTTTTACTACGTCCTTTGGGTGGGATTGGGCGGGCAGAAGAACCACTTGTTATCACAAACGAAATTGACGATCGTTCAGTCATTTGTATTTGTTTTTTTTTTGAAGGGTGGGCTTTGGGCGGGTAAAAAAAACAAATGTCCGTATTGTCCGAAACCACCGCTGCTACCACAAACGTTCCGCTCTTGTCACGTGGATGAAAGCAGAGTTAAAGAAGCAAGAAAGCGAGAACGTAAACAAAGAATAAAGTTCACTTTATTTGGCAAAACGAAAATAATAATTAGGTACACTATGGCTTAAGCGTATCTGCAATGTATAAATAAATATAAGTTCTAAAGTTCATGTGGCAGTGGAAGTTCAAAAGAAAAATACTACAATCATTGGCTTGAAGCTGAATGACGTCACTGTCTGTCAACGCACCTGCTTGATGCAAAAAACGTAAGAAAAATAAATGCTTAAGAGTCAAATGTCCATTGAGAAGTTCCGTTGAAGGATTTCGGGACAACACTCGTGATACAATAAGGTAAATGTTCTTTCTCCAGAATTGGAGTATGGAGATGGACGTATTCAGGGTGCTGAACAGTGATAAAGATGTGGAGCCGCAAGCACCGAGGCGAGGTTAACTCGATGGCATTGCGACTTCCGAAAACTATTGTAGAACCCATACACAGGGTGGAGGGTTAATGGAAATATATATATATCACTTCAGGTAAGTAGTGATCTATACATGGAGTCCAGGTAACTGTCGGCAGGTAAGACGTTTTATCGTAAAGTTCTGACGTTCACCGGACGCAGGGGCTAGTCGATTCGATGTAGAACGATGACGTCGAGGAACGCTGAAGAAGCTGATCGGACGTGCTCAAGAAGTAAGCAGGAGACTCCCTGATGGATGTCGTAAATCTGCAGAGCACGTTGATCAGGATGATACAAGTAAATTTTGACAATGGACGAACACGTGTCAAAATTCTTAAGCGAGAAGATAGCACCGTCGCCAATACTTCGTCGCTTCGTTGCTCACAAACCAAAAAAAAAAAAACAATTGGAGCACGGGTACGCCCCTCTTTATATATCACGTGATTCAAATGAAAATCAACTCTTCATGTTGCACACCAATTCGCAAACACACACTCTTATTTTGACTGCTAAGTTAGCAAATATGTCACCCAAGACGCACTTTAAAAGAAACCCAACAAGACACTACATTCGCTACAGCATCGCCCGCGCTGGTAGCCGATGCACAACAACTCAGATATGAAACCGGGTAAATTTCCACACACTTTTCGTCTACCCACATATATTCACACCCACAAATTCAAATGGGGTAATTATTTTACCAATATACACACACCAACACCGAAGCACAAAACACTAATAACTGCTATCATTTGTAAATACAATGTCGGAGGACACCTTTCCACAAAGCAAACACTTGGAGCACTACTCGTTCTGCTTGGAGATATGAGGGAAGAACAACACCTCTTTACGAAGCTCTCCGAATCTAGTAGCGCTACTGCAGAATGGAAACACACAAAAGAGAAGTGAAAAACCACACATTAGAAGCACTCAGCTACTCAATATTGAATGTGCATCGTCCCGTCGCTCATTCAAGAACAACAAAATGGTTCCGTCGTACTTATGGTCACCGCACACGATTGCAAACTCTTGCTATAAACTATGCCTCGTATTATAGCACGGGAGTTGAAAGCAGACTCCGAGGAAATACTCCGCCTAAGCCGCTGGATATGTAAATGCCGAGCGACCACGGATATACGCCGACTACCGCTGGGCTTCCTCTTAATGCAATGGCGTCGTGCCGAAACGCCGCTCGAAATAACTCCTCTTGCATAGGTTGAACAGTTACTTCGAAAACGGTAACATTAAGCAAATTGTTACCGTCTATGGTAGTGAGAATTTATAAAAACCGTAGGTAATGCGTGACCTCCTTCCAAGCCGGGCTTCGTTCGCCTCCGACGGGATTTCTTCTTTCGCTACGGTGTCTGAAGCAGGGGTTGTCGATAGCCGATTGAGAATCCCCGAACTCGTCGCTGTTGAGGCTTCGCTTTCACTTTCGGCGATAATTTGCTCTACTACTTTTGTCAGCAAATTTTGCCATGGTCCGCTGGTATCTTGGTGAGAGACGGGACGCCCTTCTACGCAGTTAACTCGGCACCGGTGAGAACTGCTCCGCTCGCCAGCCGCTGCTGTCGTTTCGTCGGGCTCCTCCCCATAGAAAAATGCCTCGCTTGTCAACTCAGCATTCGGGGAAAATTCCTCTCCATTCTCCACTCGCTGCCGTTCGCCTTTTTCACGGCCTTTGTTAGTGGAATCCAGGGCTTTTTCCTCGTTCCGGCCGAAGCTTCCCGTCCTTCGTGAACGCCGCCATGACACCTTCTCCCCCTTTCTGTTCTCGTTTTCACGTGGCGCTTTCGGAGTGGCTCTCCAAATCTCGCGTCTTCTGGCCGCGTCATCATTTCCTTTCAGTTTCGAAGGGCGCTCTTTCTGCTGAGATCCACGTGACAGATCGTGGCCTCTATTACGTTCGGCAATAGATTCTTCACGGTTAGTCTTGTTCCTATGCACAATCTTAGCGGGTCGAGTTTACGTAATAGCATGATAAGGGATCCTTTTTTTAAAGTGAGTTATTGTCGGCATTCCTGGGGGTTCAAGGGAATTTAAAAATTTTGTAGGGTAATGCACAGCTTGCTCCATATCCATTATTATATCAATAGATGAAAAGGTGGCAGAGTTGCCGAAAGCATGTCCTGAATAAGATCGTTAACATATTTAGCACTGTCGTGTTTTGGAGCTAAAATGGCCCTTTCGCACCGCCATCGATGCGAGCTGTAATTTTCACGTATATCTGGAAACACTTTAGTTATCAACTCGTCGAATGAAGAGACCACATTGCAGATATTTGAGGGAAACGAAATTAGAACGGTAGTGGGGTCGACAGGAACTTCTCCATTGGGAATTAACAGCAATTGCTGTGCAAACTGCTCTGCACTTGTATCTCCTCGTAAATTAACCCTCACGTCGTGAGATCCATTTTGCGCCCATAACGTCGATGACTTAAGACAGGCGTTACGTTCATCGGCTGGTCCAGAGCGTGGAATCACAAGCAGGGTTTGTCGAAAATCTCCTGCCAGGAGGACAAGAGTACCGCCCATCAGCCGCCTATTTCCCCGTATGTCTTGCATACGCGATGAAGCGCTTCTAGCGCCCAGATTCAATGGTAGCTTCAGACGTGAATGTGCTGTTCGACCACCAACTAACAGTGTAGATGCTATTCCAGAAGATGCTATAGCCAAAGCAACTTCTTAACTTTGGCGAATCTCCGCCAGCAAAATATTTATCAGAAATGTTTTTCCAATTTCCCCGGATGCGTTAAGGAAACAAATTCCACCATTTTCATTTGCTCAATACAGCACGGAGCTAAAGGACTGCTTCCTCTGTCGTCTTTCCATTTATTTTCAATAGTATTCTAACTCTGACCATTATCTCTAGTTACTGATCATTTTTAGAGATTTTTAAGAAATTGTTAAGAACTAAGAACTGTCGTTCTAAGAAAAGTCTGAATAACAGGAATTCTATGCATTGTTACAAATTGAACCTTATCTATATTGCACAAACTTTGCCTTGCATTATTGGTCATGAGATAAATATATTGTTGATCACTGCATAGTATTGCTGCATTGCGTGTTGATACCATTGTGGATACCTATTGTTGCACAAACGTTTCCTTGCAGTGTTGGTCATGATATATATATTGTTGGTCCATGCAGAGTGTTTGTGAATTTCGTGTATATACGATTGTTGAGATTTATTAGTGTAGAATCTTTGCCTTGCATTGTTGGTTATGAGACATTTCTTATTAATATGCCCTGCCATCATTATGAATATCGATTTATTATCGATAGTTATTATTTTTCGAAATTTGAGATAGACAGTGACCACCACATGCTTTGAAGGTCAAACACGCAAAATTTCATCAAGATCGTAATAAAACTGTAGATTTGTATAAGAAACAAACCCACTCACAAACAAACCTTTTTCTATATGTACATATACACTATATGATCACAAATATCCGGACACATGCACTTTTGCGCTCTAGCCACGATTTCATGGAAATCAATAGGGCGTTGCACATCCCTTTGCCCGAATCACAGCTTCCACCCTTCGGGGAAGACTTTCCACCAAATGTTGGTAGGTACTTTCCGGAATGTTCCTCCATTCCTCCCGAAGAGCGAGAATCAGTTCAGGTACAGAAGTTGGCCGATGTGATCTGGCCCGCAAGCGTCTTTCCAATTCATCCCACAGACTCTCTATAGGATTGAGGTCGGGACTTTGTGCCGACCAACCCATTTCTTCGACCCCTGAGTCCGCAAACCACTGCTGTACACGCCTCGCTTTGTGGCACGGAGCATTGTCGTGTTGGTAGAGAAATGGCCCGTTTCCGAAAAATTGCCACAACGTTGGAAGTGCACAGTTGTCCAAAACATTCAGATAACGGTCGGAGTTCATGATTCCTTGCACAGGAACGAGCTGGCCCAGCCCGTACCATGAAAATGAGCCCCACACCATGACTCCTCCTCCTCCGAACTTGACTGTGGCTCTGTGCACTCAGGTAAGAAGCGTTCTCCAGGTATGCGCCAAACCCAAACTCGTCCATCGGATTGCCAGAGTGTGTAGCGAGATTCGTCTGTCCACATTACACGTTTCCATTGGTCCATTGTCCAGTTTCTGTGGGCTTTGCACCACTCCAGACGTCGCTTGGCGTTGACCCTGCTGATGTGGGGCTTGTGGGCAGCAGCACGGCCATGGAATCCCATCGTGTGCAGTTCCCGACGAATTGTCATGGTACTGGCATCATTTGCAGAGGCGTTTCGAAACTCTGTGGCAATTTTTTCCGCCGAGGACTTCCGGTTGCTGCGGGTGACACGACGAAGCACTCGACGGTCTCTGTCCGTTAGTTTCTTGGGTCTACCGGTTCGTTGTTGAACTGTTGTTGATCCCCGGGTCTTCCATTTCATAATGACATCGCCTACTGTTGACTTGGGTATCTGAAGAAGGTGGAAATGTCACGCACGGACTTGCTGCATAGGTGACATCCAACGATGGTTCCACGTTGGAACTCACTGAGCTCTGCCGAACGACCCATTCTTGCCAATGTCCAAGCAGAGTTGTGTCTGAAGGTGTGGGAAGCTATTTAAATGATGTGCAAGTCATTATCATGTGACATTGGGCCAATCGATGATCTGTGAGGGGTGTCCGGATATTTTTGATCATATAGTGTATATACGTAAAGAGAACAATCTCAAAAAATTAAATTATAACTTCCAATTGGTTAAATAATAACTCAATGAATACAACACGGAGAAAGGGGACTAGCCATTCTAAGAAAAATACGGAAAACAGGAAGTCTAGGTAATATACCGGAACTTTATCTAAACACTTCTTGAATTACCACACCACTGCGGAGCATCACCAGATATTTTAGACTCAAGTATTTCTTGCCCTTCACGTAGAAGCTCTTATACCCTCTTGCTCTATTCGAAACTCCCGTTGTTCAGATGTTTCAAATGCCCGTAGAGCTTTTTCTGTTTTAGTTACAGAGTTTCTCTGACCAATACTCGTTCTTTCTTTTTCCTTTCCAGACACATAAATTTTTGCAGTCGACTGGACGTTTGATAGGGAGCTCAAAGAAGACACGTGTGACTCCTTTGCCTCATCAATAGCCGCTGCCTTATTAATGGTCTGTCACTGCATCACCACTTTATGCTCATTATCAATAATTATTGGAAACGATCGTTCAGTCATCGCATCATCAGCATCTCAGTTTCCAAAATATCAACAGTCCCACAGAATATAGTCAAAATGTATTTTTATAAAATGTTTGGGTCCGCTGTGCTACCAAATAAGCTAGATGATAACCCCGGCGTGGCTCGGATGTTTTTCTTTGATTAAATTTTGCAATATCTTAAAAATAAACACATGAAAACGCTTAGAATTAATACAGTAAAAATCCTTAATGAAAATTCGAAAAAAAAAATTTTAAAGGCTCACAATGGACGGACCTCTCCAAGGATGCCATTGCTTGTCTAAATAATTTATTACTCACGTAATCTTACTTTAGATGTACACTTGATGTTGTTGCAATTCCCACTTGTCACGGAAATCGAAACCAGGTTCGATTCCCGGCGACACTAGCTGCTTCTACCGCTCTCGGATATTCGCCCGTTCAAAGGCGGGGGAGGAGCGGGGCAGACAGTGTCGTCATACCAGCCCACACGCCAGAGCGAATAAAGATGCAAGGAGGTTTCGAGACAGAGGCTCGAAGTTTTCTTGGCGGGAGAAAACGAGTGAAGAAGGGAGAGTGACCCGGACGACGAAACGGACAGCAGGTGGAAAGAGCGATCTCGTCGCCAACGCAAAAGAGCTCTTCGTCGTCGCTTCCCCCAAGCAAGGACGTGAGGAGCAACGGCCGAGCGGAGGCAACGGAACGCCGGAGCGAAGCGTTGAGACGCCGACGAGAGTCGATTTCGGCGGCGAAGCTTCGAAGGCGGCGTTTTCCACGCACGGGAGTTCCTGCGTGAGTAGTAATCTTGCTTGCATGAGGCGGAGCGAGAGTTTCGAGTGGAAGTCACCGGGAAGAACGCTCACCGTGTCCGGTGCATATTTTGTGAGTACTCTTTCTTTAATTAATTGTGACCCCCGAGTGATTTCGACCGTCATGAGTGATTTCTTCCGTCGGGAGTTCGACGGGCGTGCAACGGTGCGAGGGCAATTCCCTGGAGGTCTTAATGCTTACTTAACCTCGCAATATGGTTTTGCCTATGTGGAAAGGAAAGCGTAAAATGTATTACGGAATTTTACGCATTGCCGTGTGAAATTTGTGCCCTACGGTTTATGTGTTTAATTCAAGGGAGGGCGCCATTAGCCCGTTTCTTGTTATTCTAAGTGTGTAACCTATTTTCCCTTTTTGCTTGCAGCTAATTTCCCGCCAAGGCGGTATATTGAGTGTTATGAAATTTTACGTCTGTTACCCCGTTAAGACTTTTTCTGACTTAAAACTCGGTCTAGACTGTGTATTTTGATATTCCGAGGTGGACATTTACGTTTGTAACTCGTTCTGTAAACCTGTGTTACGGACTGATATTTTCCCTATCAAGACTATTAGACTCATTACTGTGTCCGGCTGGAATTATAAAACGGTGTATAATAATTGATTCTTTGTCAGATTTCATCCAGCCTTAAGGTTTGAATCCTATTATGGTAACTCATTTTGTTATTATGTGTTTCTTTGAGAGAGGCCATCATATTTGCTAATTGCGGCTTATTCAAATGCTTTGTGTGAACCATTTGTTAATTAGCGAGCCTCGTATCTACGAATATCTGGTGCTTTACTTATCTTTATCTATATTGTAAGATTTTTGTAGAAAACAGTAGCTATATTTTTATTTACCTAATATCCTTCCGATAATTGTTTAAAAGAGAAGGAGATTTTAGTTTACTGTTGTGTTACGAGGTGTATACCGTGTTTCAATTTAACTTTCCGGCCAAGCCGGTTGTTGTGTTTTTGATATTATTGCTTTATTTTGATTACATGTTTATGTAAGGTTTGCAAGTTACGCCTATTTCATTATGCCTAGTTATGTAAGGATTTGATTCTTACTTTATTTACTGGTCTTTGACATTTATTCATATTTTTGTGCCATTTTTCATAACTTTATTAAATTTTATTATTCTTACCTTACCCCTGTTTACGTGCTTATTTATATCCACTGCGCTAGCTATTATTGCTCTGCTAATACACGTTACACCACTCTTCTCTCGATATTTTGAAGCAAAACTTGGCTATTCATCACTTTGTGTAGTCTAGCGGCCGCCTATTCTTCTATTTACTTTCTTACCATTTGCTCAATACAGCACTCAATAAGGAGTGCTTCCTCTGTCGTCTTTCCACTCTTTCTCACAAGTCTGCTAACTCTCCATTATCTACAGTTACTGGTCATTTTTAAAGATTTTCAAGAAATTGTTAAGTACTAAGAACTCTTTTCTACGAAAAGCCTGAATAACAGGAATTCTATGCATTGTTACAAATTGAAAGTGATCTATATTGCACAAACTTTTCCTTGCATTGTTGGTCATGAGATATATATTGTTGGTCCGTGCAGAGTGTTTGTGAATTGCGTGTTGATACCATTGTTGATAACTATTGTTGCACAAACTTTGCCTTGCATTGTTGGGCATGAGATATTTCTTATTAATATGCCTTGCCATAACCATGAATATCGATCTTTTTATCAATACATATTATTTTTCGAAATCTGAGGTAGACAGTGACCTTCCTTATGCTTTGAAGGTCAAGTATCGAAAATATCATCCAGATCGGAATAAAACTGTAGATTTGTATAAGAAACAAAACACACCCACAAACCCACAAACAAACCCACAAATATCCTTCTTTATATACAGGGTGGTCCATAAGTCTGTCTCCCCCCCTTTTATTTTTTGAACCGAAGCAGATATGTCAATTTTGATGAATCCAATGAATAGGAAGTTGTGGGTGGCCTATCCCATGGTGCACTTTTCATCATCCCAAATATGCAAATTAGGACACATTCAAAATTTATCTCAAAAACCGTAAGGGATAGAGAAAAAAACCTAATTGCAAACTTGTTCATCATAAAAAAACAAACAAAACAAAAAAAAATCATCCAAATCGGTCCAACGATTCCCAAAAAAAGTTAAAAAAAAGTAAATAACTATCTCAAACTAAAAAAAGCCAACTGGGCCAAACCAAAGCGAATCATAGGACAGAGAAACCACTAATCCACATAACGAATTTATTCTGATGAATACGAATTTCGGCAGCCAAGCTGCCTTCTTCAGCATCCAAGGGAAGCTATGATCAGAGAGACAAGCTTTTCATCATGATGGTAACACTCTAAAGGGTATGTTCCTCATGATGCCCTTCAGCACCAATGCACAACTGAGCACGTAGTTTCAAAGATGCCATCACTCTTGTTACCATATCAGATGAAATGGATTGGCAGGCAGTCTGAATTCTCTGTTGCAAATCCAGCATAGAAGTTGGCTGAGTGGCATAAACATTGTCCTTAAGGTAACCCCACAAAAAGAAGTCATTAGGGGAAAGATCTGGTGAGCGTGCAGGCCAATGAATTGGGCCACCCCGGCCGATCCACTGACCTGGAAACATTGCATCGAGATGATCACAAGTAGCTGCCGCTGAATGGGCTGGAGCCCCATCATGTTGATACCATACCCTTCGAAGTGATGCTAAAGGAAGCTCTTCTGCAAATTCTGCTACTACAACATTTATTATCATGTCTCTGTATCGTGCAGCTGTCAACGTCCCTTCGTAGAACAAAGGACCAACCAATCCACCATTGATGATTCCACACCAGACATTCACTCTCCAATTCACCTGGTGTAACCATCTAGGGTTTTCTGTTGCCCAATAATGCAGATTGTGTTTATTAACCAGACCATCTCGAGAGAAGCTGGCTTCGTCTGACCAGAAGACCCAATTAAGAAAGCCTGGTTCATCGTCGATGCGATTTAGCAGCCAATTGCAGAACTCAAGACGAAAATCGTAGTCTCTTGGCTTCAATCCTTGGTGGCAGTGGACATGATAAGGGTGGAATCAATGCATATGAAATAATCTTAATACTGATTGATGACTGCAGCCAGCTTCTTCAGCAACTGATCGAGTACTACAATGAGGATTAGCATAAACAGCAGCTAAATTGGCTGTGCTGGAGTCCTCTGATGTGACAGTTGTTGGTCTACCTTGTCGGGTCTGATGACTGACACTTCCTGTTTGCTGAAATCGTTGAACAACCTGGCGAATTGTCTTAAAAGTTGGAACTCTAGCATTGGGATATCTAACTTGGTATTCCCTGGCTGCACCTTTGTAATTACAGTATGTGCAAATCCAAAACATAAAACCATACCAACCATTTCTTCTCTACTGTATTCTGCCATATTTCAGACCTGATTGGCAGTTTCTTCCCCATTCATCAAAAAGCTTCAGCATTTAAAGGGCTAGTGGATAAAACCCAACAGCGGGGGACAGGAAGATGCAAATGCAATGTGAGTGCCAATTAGCATTTGCAATTAGCTTTTTTTGGGAACCGTTGGTCCGATTTGGATGATTTTTTTTGTTTTGCTTGTTTTTTTATGCTGAACAAGTTTGCAATTGGGTTTTTTTCTCTATCCCTTACGGTTTTTGAGATAAATTTTGAATGTGTCCTAATTTGCATATTTGGGATGATGAAAAGTGCGCCATGGGATAGGCCACCCACAACTTCCTATTTCTTTGGATTCATCAAAATTGACATATCTGCTTCGGTTCAAAAAATAAAAGGGGGGGACAGATTTATGGACCACCCTGTATATAGATAGACTAGGTGAGGTACCCGGCGTTGCCCTGGATAATTACACATGTAGGTAAACGGAACAATCTCAAAAAATTAAATTTTATATCCCAACTGGTTAAATAATAACTCAATCAATACAACACAGAGCAAAGGGACTAGCCATTCTACGAAAAATACGAAAACAGGAATTCTAGGTGATATACCGGGACCAGATACTTTAGACTCAATTTTTTCTTGCTCTTGACGTAGAAGCTCTTGCTCTATTCGAAACTCCCGTTGTTAAGATGTTTCAAATGCCCGTATAGCTTTTTCTGTTTTAGTTCCAGAATTTCTCTGACCATTACTCGTTTTTTCTCTTTCCTTTCCAGGGACAAAAATTTTTGCCAGTCGTTTGGACGTTTGATAGAGAGCTCAAGGGATACACGCGTGACTCCTTTGCCTCATCAATAGACGCTGCCTAATTAATGTTCTGTCATTGCATTATCATTTTATGCTCATTATTATTAATTTTTGGAAACGAACATTAAATCATCGCATTATCAGTATCTCAGTTTCCAAAATATTCATATTCACACAGAATATAGTCAAAATATATTTTTATGAAATGTTTGGATCTGCTGTACTAACAAATAAGCTAGGTGATAACCCAGGCGTGGCTCTGACTCTTTGTTTTTTTGATTAAATTTTGAAATATCTTAAAAATAAACACATGGAAACGCTTAGAATTAATACAGTAAAAATTCATAATGAAATTTCGGAAAAATATTTTTAAATGCTCACAATGGATGGATATCTCCATGTATGCCGCTACTAGTCTAAATAATTTCTTAGTCACGTAATCTTACTTTAGATGTTCCCCCTGATATTGATGCAATTGCCACTCTCGATGTCTTGAAGCAAAATTGGCCATTCATCTCTTTTGTATTCTAGTGGTCGTCGATTCTTTTATTGACATGCTTACCATTTGCTCAATACAGCACGGAGCTAAAGGGCCGCTTCTTCTGTCGTCTTTCCACTCTTTCTCAATAGTCTGCTAACTCTCCATAATCTCCAGTTACTGATCATTTCTAAAGATTTTCAAGAAATTTTTAAGTACTAAGAACACTCAATTCTAAAAAAAGCCTAAATACCTGAATTCTATGCATTGTTACAAATTGAATCTTATTTATATAGCACAAACTTTGCCTTGCATTGTTGGTTTTGAGATATATATTTTTGGTTAGTGCAGAGAGATTGTGAATTGCGTGTTGATACCATGGTTGATACATATTGTTGCACAAACTTTTCCTTGCATTGTTGGTCATGAGATATATATTTTTGGTTAGTGCAGATTGTTTGTGAATTGCGTGTTGATAGCATTGTTGGTAACTATTGTTGCACAAAATTCTTACAGCATTCACGCAAGCATCATCTTATAATAGCATACTCCCTGTTATGTAGTGCTGGGAAGAATGCCAACGCTGAAATTGCAAAGGAATGTCTCACTTTCATTCAAGTCAGGGCTGTCCCATGACTATTGATAGGGTAGTGTAGTATGCTTATTGATTTGAAGAGTTGAGTTAATGTATCATCATTATCATTAATGTCGTCAACTGTCGCCCGAGCAAAGAGATTGCTTCCTCTATTACACCCTCTGCCTTCGTGTCTTGCTGGTTGCCACCGTAACCAGGGACAATCTGGCTGCCGGAAAATGAGGGCCATGGCCGATTTTGAGAAGTAATCATGGCTGATTTTGAAGTGTTTAGAGAGTAGTCGGCCAAGATCCTCCGTGCTGGCCCAGTGCGTGTTGGAGGAAGCCCATCCGCGTCCGTTCACCGTGCACAAGGCATGATTACTAACAGGCTGTCCCAACTGGAAGGGACGGATTGGAGATTAGGGTTCTACTCCTATTTGATTCCTTTAAGTCCTTGATGGGTCATCCCCTAGTTATGAGTAGAACCCATTTGCAGGCCTTATATAATTTATCACATGTAAAATATTTTAGAAGATAAGTATTAATTATATACATATTATTATTGTTATTATTGTTATTATTATTATTATTATTATTACTAGAAGAGGTACCCGGCGTTGCCCGGGATAATTACACTTGCACAAACTTTTCCTTTCATTGTTAGTCATGAGATATATATTGTTGGTTCATGCAGTGTGTTTATGAATTGCGTGCTGATACCATTGTTGATACCTATTGTTGTACCAACTTTGCCTTGCATTGTTGGTCATGAGATATTTCTCATTAATATGCCTTGCCATAACCATGAATATCGATTTTTTTATCGATATTTATTATTTTTCCGAAATCTGAGGTAGACAGTGACCTTCCTCATGCTTTGAAGGTCATGTATGCGAAATTTTATCAAGATCGGAATAAAACTGTAGATTTGTATAAAAAACAGACCCACAGACCCACAGACAGACCCACAAACATCCTTCTTTATATATATAGATAGATTTGGGGAAGCCAAACTCGGATCAAGTCCGGAAGCCAATCCCGGAGGCGGACCCAAAAGAGGGCCAAGCCCAAGGGACTCAAATGCGAGGGAGGGAAAGTTATGCACTCGTGGGGGTATTGATGTTTGGGTGTAGGAATTTCCTTAGTATGTGACAGGTGTTTAGAAATGGGGTTTTCTGTAAGGTTTTGTATAAGTGTGGGTTTAAATTTAGTGTTGACAGGCTTTTGTGTAGCGAGTGTGGAATAACCCCAGTGGCAGAAACAACGATAGGAACAATGTGTACGCTGTTAACTCCCCAAAGGCGTTTTATTTCATGTGCAAGATGTGTATATTTAGTGCTTTTGTCAGTGTATGACTTTTGTAAATTGCGTGTGTTGGGGATGGAGATATCAATTATGTAAGTTACTTTGTTTTGCTTATCTACTAGTGTAATGTCTGGTGTGTTATGAGAGATAGTTTTGTCAGTGATTATTATTATTATTATTATTTTTCTAAACTTAATTGCAATGTAACATGAGACGGAAACCAAATGATGGAGGAATATTCTAATAATGATAATAATGTAAAAATCTACAATGAAAAACAATAGCCCACCTGCCCCCGGTAACAAAAATATAACAATCCAACATATCAAATTTTATCCCAACTTATCAACTTTTAAACAAATAGTTCAAATCGATCGTCTGTAAATTACGAACCAGCAGAAAGTAACTCGAACACTAATATATCTATTATAAACTCTCATTGCAATTAAGCTTTTATAAATGACTCAAATTTCATTAATTAATGTCCCAACTATTAACGAATTTATCTATATTGGTATGGTTTGTTTAGTATTAACGTCCTTTTCAACTGCCATTGTCATTTCAGGACGGCATTATAGAGGCCGCAAATTTTGCCTCGGAAAGGTTCTTTAACGTGCAGCCGGCAAACGACTACACGGGACCAACGGTTTTACTTCCCTTTCGAAGGATTTTCCCCTGTATCAAATTAATTGATTTTTTAAACTCTTTAGAGAATCTCGAACTCATCTTCGAAAAGGAAGACGACATGCCTATGGCTGGATCCATCGGGTAAGTCTTAAAAGTCTATTTTACGGGATCTGCCACTTTATCTCAGAATCTAGTTTTTGATTTGTTTTCTTTCGTGTGAGCTAAGAATTCTTTCGTCGGACTATCACGCGTTTCCGAACTGACGGGGGTAAGGAAGTCGGAGGGGAGGGTCCTCGGGAGAAGGTTATACAATAGGGTAATGGTTAGTAGTTTAGTAGGGGCCGTCAACCTAAAACTATATACAAACTTTCCGCATTCTGTTCTTCATGGACAGTAACAAGATTTTTCGTTAAAGTCGGTCCCGTAGGCACTGGCGATCTCTCTAAACGTATAGGCATGTTCTCGACAAGCCAATAAAGTATTCATTTTTCGCAAGTCTGAGTCCCTGAAAAGATATAGAAAATCTCGGATAGCTTCTCTTCGTGATCATCATATAAGGCCTAATAACAATACCCCTTTCCAGATCCTTACAAGTCTCTCATCTATTATTTTAGAAATGTATCTCTTTCCTTAAGACATCCGTTTCATGATTCTCTTCTTATTCTATTTTCCTAGGTCCTTTGGCTATCGTCTGCGAATGGGCACATCGCTTACTTTTTAAAAAGCCCTCAGCTCTGCTATCAGTCATCCATTACGTCAATATAGGGAGAGGAAGAACATATCTTCACCCTTTTTTTCAGAACGCGGATGTAGATTCTCTTCAGGCAGCCTTTTCTCTTCCCAACGCCATCTTGTCTTCCTTTTTCTGCCTGTTATTCATCACATCCTTCCTTCTTCGCGATGTTGGAGAAAAAGCCCCGCGAGCAAGTAACATTATTTCCTAGTAATTTATCAACAGTCGCTCTCAATAAACATTATTAAATAGCATCGCCTAGTCTATTTTATACGACAAATTGTCTCAATTATTTTCCATAGTCAATCACACACAAAACTTTTCAATACAAACTCAGAAATATCATTTTTCACGAAAGCAATATTTATAAGTACAAATATTCATGAAATATAAACTTAAGTCAGTTTTAAGTGGGATTCCAAGCCGTCCTAATCACTACAATATATAAGTACACCAACAAATTGCAGAGAGTGCTTCCTGACTGGAAATGGAGTAAAAAAGGTCATATCAACATGTGAACGGAGTGTGCGCATATCGTCCCTGTGTAGTGTTTTGTATTAACTCCCATATAATAATAACTCCTCAGTCCTTTATACGAGGGGAGATCAAAAAGTAAGTTGCACTAACTCGCCGCAGGAGCGCGCTGTGGTGTCGCAATCTTGGGCAAAGCGGAGAAAGGGACATTAACTGCGCAGACGTCGGATAGGACGGTTGCTGTGGTTTTCCGTCGTTTTTTGTGTGACTAAAAAGCAGGCTAAAAGCAATGGCGCGTCAACTGGATGTCCAATCCAAACTTGAGGTGCGAGCAGCAATCCCATTTCTATGGGCCAAACGGGTGAATTGCTCGGACATTCATCGTGAAATCACTGCTGTATATGGAAATTGAGCACCGGTGTGATTTTGTTTGCACGATAACGCAACACCTCACAAGGCCCGCCAAACGTGCGAACTGCTGCAGCGATTCAAGTGGGAGGTTTGGCAACATCCTCCATACAGTTCCGAATTAGCGCCATGCGACTTTCATCTTTTCGGTAAGCTCAAAACGGAACTCGGTGGACAATGATTTCGAAAAGATGAGGAGGTGAAAGCGGCTGTCACCGTGTGGTTACAAAACGCTGGAGGAGATTTCTGTGCATCCGGAATAGAAAAGTTGGTTGATCGTTCGGATAAATGTTTAGGATCTCTTGGGGACTATGTGGAAAAGTGAACCTACATTGTATGCTGCTATAGCCGTGTTGCTTTTGTATAGGTGGTGTAATAAATGGCCATACCGTGGAAGTGCAACTTACTTTTTGATCTCCCCTCGTATATATATATATAATATGACTCTCTCTATATTAATATTAACTCCCCTAGCTTGGGTTAAGCGGATTGTGCAACGAAGAATTGTGATTAGTTGAGCATGCCCAGTCGGTAAAACTTACGGTTAAAATACACAACTAGAATTCGGAAATAGAAAATAGAGTAAATGTTTCGATACATAACAAATGTGCCATACTTTGTCATAGCTGTCATTGTTAGACAATAATTTTGTGACAATTGTCACTTGGTTTGTTTTCACTTTAACTTTTAGGGTTACCTTCAAAAGAATTACACGACACTTGCGTGTCAAAATCAAGGAACAGGACTGCTTAGGTTTTGAATATAAGTAGACAAAACTCCATGTGTGAACGTGCCTGGACGTTCTTGACAATACGAATACACTCACCCACCAAATGTCATGGCACACCTGCCTAATAACGTGTTGGGCCCTCTCTGGCCCGGATAATGGCGGCGACCCGTCATGGAAGAGAGGCTACCAGTCCCCAGAACACCTCCACAGGCACTGCAAGCCATGCCGCCTCCACTGCCCTCCATAACGATGCTGCATTTAACAGCTGTGTTGGTGACGACCTGACAGATCTTGGATGACGTCCTACAAATGCTCAATCGGATTGCACGTCTGGGGAACGTGGAGGCCAAATCATTGTCCTGAAGTCGGTAGCATGTACTTAAGTCACTGCCGTGTCACAAGGGCCGTAAGTGGAGGAGCATTATCTCGCTGGAAGATGCCGTCGCCCGAGGGGTAGAAACAGTTCATGATGGGGTGCAGGTGGTCTCCAACAAATCGACGTAAGAAGTAACACGCAGAGTAGATGTCAGATGCACCAATGGACTCATTGCATGCCACGAGAAAACATCCTAGACAAGTATGGAGCCTCCACCTGCTTGAGTGGTCCCTACCTGACAAGCGAAGACAACATGGCTTCGTCTGGCCTGCGACCATCAGCCCTATACAGCTTAAACCGTGACTCGTCGGACCAGGTAACCCTTCGCTAGTCCTCAGTGGTCCAATGTCGATGTTGGTTGTCCCAGGCTAGGCGTTGCAGACGATGTGCAGTTGTGGAGAGTGGCACACGTAGTGGCCGCCTCCTCCCAAAGCCTGCAGCTGCCAAGGTTTGCTGAAATGTCGTCACGGACGCAGTTGTAGCCGAAATGTCGTCACGGACGCAGTTGTAGCCGAATTGTCGTCACGGCCGCATGGTGATTTGGCCCGCTGTCGCCTTTCGGTCAGAAGTTGCAAGCCGGGTGACCCGGCGAATACCTCTGGCATCATTGAGGCGTGGGCAGCCCGTCCGCTGTCCGATATGGGTTGTAACCTTTCGTTGGTTGTACTCTCGATAGACCCTTGCAATGGTTGTGTGGGAAAATTGCAGGGCCTTGGCTACATCTGATATTGAGGCCCCCATCCGTCTGGCACCAACAATCATCCCCCGTTCAAATGCGGATAGATCTCGGCGTGCTGCCATTTCTGCAGCTACTTTTGCTTACAATGATTGTGTAATATCAAGGAGTCCTATGCACCTGAATTCCTAGAATGGAAGCAGCGGAATCTGTCTCATTATGGAGAGGGCACCTGATTGGAGGGGTATGCCATGACTTTTGGTGAGTGAGTGTATTTGTGTAATCAAAACTATCCTGTTGATGTGAAAAGCAAAACAGAGAAAGCGAATTTTCGACGTTCAACAAGAAACTTTGCCATTGTGAATAATGAATTAAAGTTCTAGCGACGACACAAAGATGGCTCTATCAAGCAGCTGAAAGTTATTTGGAGCAAGGATGAGGTACTAGCGGTTGTTAGAGATACACATGAAGGACTCGTTAATGACATAAGAAATGCAAGTTTGCAAAGCCATCTTAGGATATTGGCATCAATTCGCCTGTTCTGCCAATGTATGCCAAATTCAAAACTGACTATTCCATTCTTAACGATCTAAAAGTCGATGAAAAAGTACGTTCGTCATCGACAACAAAGAAATGTTGGATGATAAAACCATTAATGCTGCGCAGCCGTTACTTAAGCAAAACCATTATCCAATAGATGGACTGAATTCTAGTTTATAAGGGTCGTACAAATGAAAACAAAAATTATTTATTTTATCCAAAGTGTTTGCAAGGAATTTAAAAATACTCTCCAAATGCGTTAAGACATTTATCCCATTGTGTAACAAGGCGTGTAATTCCTTTATGGAAAAAGTCTTTCGGTTGCGTGTGGAACCATTCCAAAACCTCTTCCTTCACTTCATCGCCCGACTGAACCCTGCGGCCTTTCAGATGTCAAATGATGCGGGACCCATTGTGCACAGATTTTTCTGTAGTGCAGATGGTTCCTGATAATGGAGTGACTGTTCCACGACTAAGGCTCATATTGTGCAACACAACGTCGAAGTTCATTATGCCGTTTATTTTCACAAATGAAGAATATGCGGATGTTCATTTTTACTATGGGCTTGCTGCTAATAACGCTGCAGAAGCCAGCACATTGCACGCGGATGCATTTCCTCATAAGCGCCATCCACATCGGGAGGTGTTTTCGAGGAAAATTTGGCAAAACGTGCGAAAGAAACAGGAAATCCACACATTTTGGTGCTTAGCAGTCAAATACCGTCGAGGGTACACCAAATTCTAAGGGAGACAGGATCGTTCAGACGTGTACGCTTCTGTACAAGAATTGGGGGCTGAAGATGCAGGGAAACGTGTTGAATTCTGTGAGTTGTTTGTGAGTGCTCAAAGGATGGAGAGACATTTCTCTAAATTGATTTTATGGATGGATGAAGCTACGTTCACTCGAAGAGGTATATTTAATATTCACAATGCCCATATCTAGCCACAGGAGAATCCTCATGCGATAGCTGAAGACCGTCTCCAACACCAGTTCAGTGTCAATGTGTGAATGGGCATACTTAATAACCAGCTCAATGGTCCCCATTTTCTATCTGGCAGAGTGAACACGGCAGTTTTTCTTGATTTTCTCCAAGATCACCTTTACATCCTTTCGGAGGACGTGCCATTGGATGTACGGCGAAAGCTCCGATTGCAATTGGACGGATGCCCGGCCCACTATGGTAGAGGAGTGTGAGTCTGGTTGAATGTAAATTATCCGGACAGATGGATCGGTAGAGATGGTCCAGTGGCTTGGCCTCCTAGGTCACCGGACCTCACGCCATTAGATTTTTTTCTGTGGGAAATACTGAAGAAGGTCTACAGCAATCCGCCCACCACCAGAGATGAGCTCATTGCATCCATTCAAGCTTGTAGTCGAGCAATTGCACCCGACCAGATTGTGGCAGTTACCAGCTTAGTTGTCCGAAAATGTAACCAGGGTATTGGAGTTGGGGCAACCATTTTGAGGGGCTTCCTCGACATTGATTTGTTACGTTCTTCTTATTCTGATTCCTTGTATAAGTTTAGTTTTATTTTGTAGTTCAATGTGATGTTCTGTCAGTATGCATAATAAAAGTGATCTGCACTCTCAAGTGTTTTATTTATTTGCTTTAACAACTCTACAAGAAAATAGACAAACGTCGATATCTCACACATGATCGAAACTAAATGTAATGTTTATAGGATATTTTTTGTTCCATTTGAACCATACAATGTTCTTAAACAATTATGCTGGATAAGTTTGGGTCACCTTATATATAATAATGACTGGGGAGTCATTATTACATGCTATACCGGCACACAATGCGTGGCTTTTCAGATGCTCCCAGAAGTAAAAATCTAGGGAAAAATCTAGAGAATCACCGGTCATCGAGCAGGCCATTCAACGGGACCCCGCGTCCTGTCCAACGTCATGGAAAGATGCTGAGGTTACTGGGAATAATAATGCGGAAGTGGGGTGGCGCTACATCGTTCCTTCTACCATGGCAACAATGAATTTCCGGACACATGTTGATATGACCTTTTTTACTTCAATTACAATCAGGAACCATTCACTGCAGTATGTCGGTGTACCTAAAATTCACCCTGTACATTAGAAAATTATGAAGCTCTCGTCTGATTGTGTGAAAGAGCAATCCTTGCTGCTAAACTGGTACATGAATATGGACACCCACATTCATAACATGATTCCACGCTCTGTGACTGAATATAACGCTATTGAAACAGTTACATGTTGAAGATGAATGTTGATGAAGCAGTAGACAGAGTTACTCAACTCTCTGAATCCATCTATGAAGTATATTTTAATATAGACAGAAATAATTCAATACTCATAGCATTTATTTGATACTCCAAAATGTTAAGGATGCAATGTCGAATTTTCCTGGGCAAGCCGAATTGGACACTAAATTCCAGTGGGAGCATTTTAAAGACTTCTTTTAGTTTTTCCAAAGTGAATATTTAATTTACTAACTCTGAGTTTTTTAAGTGTTCTTAGTTATATTCAAATTCAGATATTGTAAAATTTCGTCAAACAAACAGTCCGAGCTGCGCCAGGCAAAGGTATCAGCACGCAATTCACAAACACTATAGACCAAGAGCCAGACCCGTTAGATTAAACCAGAAAGATCTAATTCAGTTAACTATCTCATTTCACAGTTTTCCCGTAGGAAATGAGAATCTGTCGGTCTGGCAGGCCAAAGCGGCCGGACATGAAAATGGCGGCTCTTCAAAATCCGGAAAAATTGACTTCAATTTAACCGGTACGATCTATTTTTGGTTCATGGTTTTTTTCTTAGATTACTCCTCCCTATTTAAAATTTCATCGGTCTGGCATTTGAAATCGACCGGAAAATGGCTGCCAGACCAATCCAAGGTTTGGTAAAATTGACATCCATTCAACCGGAATGATCTAATTTTAGTTTTTGAACCAAATTGTACCTGACTGCCTGCCATTCACGAATTATTCGGTCTGGCATTTCTAAGCAGCCGGAATCTCGGTGCCAGACTGATTGAAAGAGTCAAAATTGTCACTTTTTTAGGTTCAGCTTATGAGAAAAAATAATACTTTATTTCCACGAGTAATTTTTTATTTTGTACTTTCTATATTCCGGTCTAAATTCGAATTCGATCCGTGCATATTTACCTAATATGCGCAAACCTTAGTAAATAGAAGTCAATTTAACCTAAATGATCTAAATTTTCACTGCTTAACTTTTTTGCCCCTGGCTATTTAATTGGCTAGCGAACCAGGTTAATTTGGATTCAGGGTACCAGACTAATTTTTTTCAAAATTTAAATTCAGTTCCTAAATTAATATATCTGATAAGCTACTATTCTAAATACAGTGATATTTGTATAATATTTGGAAATCACGGTATAAGAAAATGAAAGAGGAATGAAATGAAACATTGTAACTTTGCCTTTATAGAACGAGATTTCCATACAAAATAGTTTTGTAATACAACAAATACACTACCCTATCAAAAGTGATGGGGCAAACCTGATTTGAATGAAAATGAGACATTCTTTGCAATTTCACTATTGGCATTCTTCCCAGCACTACATAACAGAGTCGATGCCATTATGAGATGATGCTTGCGTAAATGCTGTAAGAATGTCTCAAAGAAAAGAGCTTTCAGACTTCTAAAGACGTATAATTGTTGGGTGCCATCTCGCAGGCAAAACTGTTAGAGCGACGACATTGACTCTGGATCAATGGCGAATGGTTGAATGGAGTGATGAGTCCCGCTACACCATCTGGCAATCGGATGGACGGGTTTGGGTATGGCGAACGTTATCTGCCAAGCTGTGTTGTGGCCACTGTGAAGTTTCGGCGAAGGGTCGGTGATGGTATGGGGGTGCTTTTCCTGGTATGGGTTGGATGCAATCGTTTCTGAGGACGGACATCTAAACGAAGAGCGTTACCAAGACATTCTGGACAACGCAGCACTCCCATCTCTCTGGCAGCATTTTGGCAATGGACCTTTTCTATTTCAGCCATAAAGCAAGGGCTGTAGGCACATGGTTTGATGAAAAGGGGGTTCGAGAACTTAACTGGCCTGCCCAGAGCGCCGATCTCAACCCCATCGAACAACTGTGGGACGTGTTGGAACGTCGAATGCGCGCTTGTGTGGAACACCCGAAATCCGTGACCGAACTGTCCAAGACACTTATGGCAGTATGGCGAAAATTACCTATCGAAAACTTGTAGACAGTGTATCCCAGAGAGTAGAAGCTGTGATAGCAGCAAAAGGTGGACCAACAAGATATTAAAATATGTATATTTTTGAGTGTTTCTATTAAAGTGATTGTGTCCCATGACTTTTGTTAGAGTAGTGCACAACTCTTTTGCTTTCGATAATATGATATTGTAAATAAACCAGTCATCTTAAGATCAAAAGAATAATGAGAACAATTCGGCTAACATCTTTAATGGGTATTCCGAATCCATTTTCGCCACATAATATTTGATGCATAATACACTCACTCACAAAAAGTCATGGTGAAGTCAAGTTTCCTGTCCGTAATGAGACACATCCCGCTGCTTCCATTCTCAGACTGCAGGTGAAGAGGACTCCTTGATATCACACAATCACTGTAAACAAAATTAGCTGCAGAAATAGCAGCACGCCGAGAATTATCAGCATTTGAACGGGGGATAATTGTTGGTGCCAGATGGATGGGTGCCTCAATATCAGATGTAGCCAACACCTTGCAATTTTCCCGCACAATCGTTGCAAGGGTTTATCGAGATTACACCCAACAAGGGGTTACAACCTAAGTCGGACAGTGGCCGGGCCGCCCACGCCTCGTTAATACCAGAGATGTTTGCCGGGTCACCCGGCTTGCAACTGCTGATCGAAGGGCGACAGCAGGGTAAATCACCATATATTACAACCAGGGACGTCCCACAACTCTGTCCGTGACGACAATTCGGCGAACCTTGGCAGCTGCAGTTTTGGAAACAGGAGCCACGACGGGTTCCACTCTTCATAGCTGCACATCGTCGGCAACGCCTAACCTGGGGCAACCAACATCGGCGTTGGACCGCTGAGGACTGGCGAAGGGTTGCCTCAGCTGTATCGGGCCGACGGTTGTGTCCGTGTCTGGCGCAAGCCACACGAAGCCATGGATCCCGCTTGTCAGGTGGGGACCATTCAGGCAGGTGAAGGCTCCAAACTGGCCTGTGGTGTTTTCTTGTGGCATGTAATGGGTCCATTGGTGCATCTGACATCCACTTGCGTGCTACTTCCTACGTGGATCTGCTTGGGGACCACCTGCACCCCTTCATGAACTGTTTTTACCCCGCGGGCGACGGCATCTTCCAGCAAGGTAATGCGCCTCCACACGCGGCTGTTATGACACGGCATTGGCTGGATAATATGGTACAGACTTCACGACAATGATTTGGCCTCCGCGTTCCCCAGACTGTAATCCCATTGAACATTTGTGGAACGTCATCGAACGATTTGTTAGGCCGTCACCAACACAACTGGTTAATGCAGCATCATTATGGAGTGCAGTGAGGGGGTGGCCGTGGCCTGGTTGTCTCGTCGGTTGGCTTGCCAATCGATGGAGTTCAGCAACTTCAGGCGCGGCCAGCTGCTGGTTGGGTGACGGCCTGGGCTTGAGGGCCACCGCTGGCGGGACAGCTATTTGGGGCGCGGCTGTTGGGGGACTTTGGTCTGACCCATTTGCCGATTGACCATAGCTGGTGTTCCAGCGGTTGGTGACAGCCTCTGGTTCGTTTATCCCCAGCAGCTTTTCCATCATGAAACCCCCCGTGCTTCGGAGGGCACGTTAAGCCGTCGGTCCCGACTGCTACTGTCATCTCGTAGCAGTCGTTATTATGGGATGGCGCAAAACTCCCTCGTAGGAGTAGGTGCCGCAGATTATCGTTTGGGGCTAAGGGCTGTAAAGCCTATAAAAGGCCAATGATGATGATAATCTACCCTCTGTACCAGATAAGATAAGATGGAGTGCAGTGGAGGCGGCATGGCTTGCAATGCCTGTGGATGTGTTCCGGGGACTGGTAGACTCTTTTCCACGGCGAGTCGCCGCCGTCATCCGGGCCAGAGGAGGCCCAACACGTTATTAGTCAGGTGAGCCATGATTTTTGGTGAGTGAGTGTATACAGGGTGTATCACAAATACGTTTACAAACTGTGAAGGCGAGTTTTGCACATCAAAACTGTGAGACTTTTAACTCAACAATAGTTGTATATGTAATAATGTAATTAGATATAACTATTAGCGCGCGTGATATTATTGGATTGTAGCTCTTAAGGAGAAAGGTTGCATGCCAACGTTAAGTAAAAAATGTCATATGCCTTCTTACACTTTCAATGTGTGTCTTTAACTATTTGTTCAATTAAATAAGTTAAATGTTTCAGTCAAGCGTCTCCATAGTTTATTTAGACAATTAACTATGAATATTTTAAGAAGAATTCCAACAAAAACAATAAACATATTCCACATAAATATGTCATAAAATCTTTAAAGTTTGCATTCAACGAGGTATAATCCATCAACGAAGTTTGTAACCAGTCAGATGGCGATGTGTTGTTATGGAAACTTGTTTACATTTGTCATTTTTGGACATTTATGGTTAGTCTGTCTTCAAGGTTTCACTTATGTAGTAAGTTAACTGAAAGGTATTTTGTTTAACCAAGCAGGTAGGGGAAAATTAGATCAATGGCCGGCACAATCCCCGATCTCAATCTATCGGATTTTTATCTCTGGGGCCGCTTAAAACAATAAGTTTATGCAACCGACATTCTTAATACAGGGATACTTCAAGGAGTATTTGAACGAGTGCGACATTCAATGATCCAAAGAGTGCATGAGTGTATAGAAGCTCGCTGAGGGCAGTTTGAACATTTCTTATAAATTTCTGAAGTGAGGTATAATACACTTTTTCAACATACCTGAAATAATAAATAATACCAGAAGTACCCGATACGTTGTGTACTTCTGTAAAAGATCTTTCAACCCAGATGACCTTCCAAGGATTTTAGTATCTGTCCTTTGATGAAATGAATTGATCGTTACAAATTAATATATTACTGATTTATTGTTATTAAAATCTTGGCATTCGGGGGGGGGGGTTCTAGAAATTTTGCGTCAACTACAAAGGTCATTTTGCGCCTTTTACACAAGTTATAACAGTACGCAGCCCGGGACAAACACAAACATCCATGCCCACGGCAGGATTCGAACCCGCGGCCAGGCGGACTCGAGAACTAGAAAGCCTACGCCCTAGCCCTCTCGGCCACCTGGCCGACCTTGGTATTCGGCATTCAAATATCTATCTTCTATATATATAAACAAGGCTGTTTGTGGGTTTGTGCGTTTGTGGGTTTGTTTGTTTGTTTGTTTCTTAAACAAATCTACAGTTTGATTCAGATCTTGATGAAATTTTGCATACTGACCTTTAAAGCATGAAGAAGGTCACTGTCTACCTCAGATTTCGAAAAATAATAACTATCGATAAAAAAATCGATATTTATAGTGATGGCAAGGCATATTAATGAGAAATCTCATGACCAACAATGCAAGGAAAAGATTGTGCGATATAGATAAGTTTCAATTTGTAACAATGCATAGAATTTCTCTTATTCAGGCTTTCCATAGAAAAGAGAGTTCTTAGTACTTAACAATTTCTTGAAAATCTTTAAAAATGATCAGTAACTGGAGATAATGGAGAGTTAGCAGACTATTATAAAAGAGTGGAAAGACGACAGAGGAAGCAGTCCTTTAGCTCCGTGCTGTATTGAGCAAATGGTAAACAAGTAAATAGAAGAATCGGCGACCGCTAGACTACACAAAGTGATGAATGGCAAGTTTTGCTTCAAGACATCGAGAGAAGAGTGGGAATTGCAACAACATCAAGTGTACATCTAAAGTAAGATTACGTGAGTAAGAAATTATTTAGACTAACAGTGGCATCCTTGGAGAGGTCCATTCATTGTGAGCCTTTAAAAAAATTTTCTTTCGAATTTTCCTTAAGAATTTTTATTATATTAATTTTAAGCGTTTTCATGTGTTTATTTTTAAGATATTGCAAAATTTAAACAAAAAAAATACGAGCCACAAAGGGTTTCACCTAGCTTATTTGATAGCACATCAGATCCAAACATTTCATAAAAATACATTTTGACTATATTCTGTGGGAATGTGTATATTTTGGTGCTGATAATGCGATAATTAAAGTTCGTTTCTAAGAATTATTAATAATGAGCATAGAATGATGACAGGACATTAATAAGGCAGCGTCTATTGATGAGGCAAAGGAGTCACGTGTGTCTCCCTTGAGCTCCCTGTCAAACGTCCAGACGACTGGCAAAAATTTATGTGCCTGGAAAGGTAAGGGAAAGAACGAGTATTGTTCAGAGAAACTCTGCAGCTAAAAGAGAAAAGACTATACGGGCAATGGAAACATCTGAACAACGGAAGTTTCATATAGAACAAGAGGGTATAAAAGCTTCTGCCTCAAAGGCAAGAAAAACTTTAGTCTAAAGTATCTGGTGATGCTCCGCAATGGTGAGGCAAGTCAAGAAGAGTTTAGATAAAGTCCCGTTATATCACCTAGAATTCCTGTTTTTCGTATTTTTCGTGGAATGAATAGACCCTTTGCTCTGTGTTGCATTGATTGAGTTATTATTTAACCAATTGGGAGTTATAATTTAATTTTTTGAGATTGTTCTGTTCACCTACAGATGTAATTATCCCGGGCAACGCCGGGTACCTCTGCTAGTTTTTATATAAATTTTGACTTTAGGCATATAATTTAGTCTGATTTTTAAAAGCCAGATCGTGAGATCAAATATTTATATTCAGAAATAGTATTATACCGTCGGTATAGTTTTTCGATTATATTGCTAACATTGAAATTGGACTCAGAGTGGTAAGACCCTGAAATGGTAAGACTGAGTCCAATTTTGTTGGGTATTTTTTTTAGAGTTTCTGCGTCTCGTCCTTCTTTTATTCTACATATATCAACTGCTAAAATTGACTAATTTGATATTTTAAAACGGTCTGCACCCTTTATCCGGCTGCTTCGGAATGCCAGACCGAATAATTCGAGAATGGCAGGCAGTTAGATAAAATTTGGTTCAAAAAGTAAAATTAGGTCATTCCGTTTAAATGAACGTCAGTTTTTCTGAACTTTGGATTGGTCTGGCAGCCATTTTCCGGCCGATTTCAAATGCCAGACCGAATAATTTTTAATTAGGGAGGAGTAATCTAAGTAAAAAACCATGAACCAAAAATAGATCGTTCCGGTTAAATTGAAGTCAATTTTTCCGGATTTTGAAGGACTGCCATTTTTAAGTCCGGCCGCTTTGAACTGCCAGACCGACCAATTCTCATTTCCCAAAAACAAAACTGTGAAATGAGATAGTTAACTGAATTAGATCTTTTCGGTTAAATCTAACGGGGCTGGCTCTCGGTCTACTATCAACGGACCAAAAATATATATCTCATGATCATCAATGCAAGATAAAGTTTATGCTTTATAAATAAGGTTCAATTTTTAACAATGCATAGAATTCCTGTTGTTCGGCCTTTCCTTAGAATTGATACGACGGTTGGGGCATAAGTCATGGCAACTGTTTTTTTTCTTTAAGATATGTGAACGGATCACAAACGTATATGTGTCGTGTGGAAGTTCTGCAGGCACACTGTGTATGCAGATGGCTCTGTGATAGCTGGTAGTAGCGAGGGCTGTGAAATCAGTCAGTTGGTGAGTGTCGTGCGAGATGGAAGTAACCCGTGTTGAGCAGCGCGCTTACATCAAAATAGCCGTTCTCCGTGGGAGAAATGTGATGGAATGACACAGTGAATTAGTGGAAGCCCTTGTGAATAATGCCCTACCATACCGCACAGTAGCACGGTGGGTGGGAAAGTTTCAGCAAGGACGTGTGTCAACCAGTGATGAGCAACGTTCGGGACGACCGGTCAGTGTGCGGACCGACGTGGCACGTGCCGTCATCGGGCAGCTCATGGATGAAGACAGACGATGGACGCTACTGGTTTGTCATGCCAACTTTATGTGTACTGTGTTGTCAGTCTTTTGCACCGTGAAGGCCATATTGCCCTGTATACTACCGTAATAAATTAGTGTGTTACGATATTTCAGTGCTATTCATTGTCCAAACATGTAGTTAACACCTTGTCCTTTCGTCTGTATATGTCATATTTTCCAACCGGACTGGTATCTTCAAGAAAAAAAATAGTTGCCATGACTTTTGCCCCAACCCTCGTATTTCTCAGCACTTAACAATTTCTTGAAAATCTTTAAAAATGAGCACTAGCTGGAGATAAAAGAAACCACACTAGCAAGAGTGACCAGACAGTCAGCTGGAGTTCTAGCTGTTGTTGTTATCACACTATTGATAAACTGAGCAAGTCGTGAGTGATCAGATAGTCATCGGAGTTCTCAGGCAGCTCTCGACGATGCAAGCGTTACAACAGAAACGGCGACTGCTAGGCCATACAAAGTGATGAATGGCGAAGTTTTGGATCAAGACATCGAGACCAGAGTGGGAATTGAACAACAGTTTACCAAGTGTTATGCTCTAAAATAAACTTTCGAAATACAAATGTTAATTTGTATCTATAGAATTCCACCGAAGAAGTGAATGAGTATTGGTCAGAGAAACAAAAATCATCCGTGTATCGGAAACATCTGAACAAAGGGAGCTTCCTCTACTTTAACTTATTCAGATTGTTCTGTTTACCTACAAATGGAATTATCCCGGCCAACGCATAGAAGTACTGTCTTTCGGGCTTTTCTTAGAATTGATAGATCTTAGAACTTAAAATTTTCTTGTAAATCTTTGTAAATGAACAATAACTGGAGATTATATAGAGTTACCAAACTATTGAGAAATTGGCAAGTGTTGAGTGACCCAGAGGTCGTTGAAGTTCCCAAGCGGCCGTCGACGGTGCAAGCGTGCCAACTGTGAAAACGGCGACTGCTAGACCGAACCTTGCCCAAGTTCTGCTTCAAGACATCGAGAGCCAAGTGCAAAGTGCATCAACAGATTAACCAGTAGTGAATAATTGTTGGAATTGTAGAACACAGACACAAAAGATCATGGGAGGGGAAAGAGTTGTTTCATCGAAGTCTTAGCTGCCATATATTTCCACGTCAATGCCTGGGAAATTCAGTAGAAATTGGTATAATATACCATGCAGATAGGACAGTCTCTTTCGAGGAGGCAAAGAGATACACGTGTTTCCCTTCAGCTCCCAAACAAATGTTCGAACGATTGGTGAAAGTTTATGTGTTTAGGTTGCAGTGAATGTACATAAAGGTTTAGACTTAAGTCACAACTGAGCCTGTCAATAGCACACCCCAAGCGTATACGTGCTACCCTATTTTCATTCAGAAGGGACAGGTCCAGTCTAATCTGCCTTGACTTTCAGTAAAAGTACCTGATTTTGCAACCGATCAACATCCGGTAAGCTCAGTTACTACGGAGCAGGTAAAATCCTTTTTGCACTAGACTGAACGTGTTCGTTTGTGGTCTGAATCCGCAGTCCAAACAATCTGAAAATTTGTGTGTATTATTTACTACTTGGTAATCTGTTGTTGCAATTCGCACTCTGCTCTCGATGTCTTGAAGCAAAACTTGGCCATTCACCACTTTCTGTAGTCTAGCAATCTCCTTTTCTTCTGTTGATACGCTTGCATCTTCGAGGACCGCCTGGGAACTTCGGCGACTACTTGATTACTCACCATTGGCTCGGTTTCTCAATAATCTGCTAACTCTCCATTATCTGCAGTTAGTGTTAATTTTTAAAGATTTTCAAGAAAATATTAAGTTCCAAGAACTATCAATTCTAATCCCGAATACCAGCAAGTCTATGCATTGTTACAAATTGAACCTTATTTATAAAGCACAAACTTTGCTTTGGATTGTTGGTCATTAGATGTATATTGTTTGTCCGTGCATAGTGTTGGTGGACTGCGTGTTGATGCCATTGTGGATACATATTGTTGCACAAACTTTGCCTTGCGTTGTTGGTCATGAGATACTTCTTATTAACATGTTCTGCCAACATCATGAATATCGATTTATTATCGACAATTATTATTTTTTCGAAATCTCAGATAGACAGTGACTTTCCTCTAGCTTTGAAGATCAAGTGTTGAAAATTTCATCAAGATCGGAATAAAACTGTACATTTGTATAAGAAACAAACACACCCATAGGCCAACAAAGATTCTTCTTTATACACAGGACTAGCAGAGGACCCGGCGTTGCCCGGGATAATCACACTTGTAGGTAAACAGAACAAGCGAAGAAGTTGGTTTGTAAGAAAAATACGAAAAACAGTAATTCTAGGTGCTATACGGGGACTGTATTTAACTTTTTTAAAATTGCCTCAGATTAAAATACTATCCATCTTCCCCACCGGGGAACATCACTGGATACTTTAGACCCAATATTTTTATGCCCTTTACATAGAAGCTCGTATACACTCTTGTTCTATTCGAAACTCCCGTTGTTCAGATGTTTCCAATGCTCGTATAGCCTTTTCTGTTTTAGCTGCAGAGTTTCTCTGATCAATACTCGTTCTTTCTCTTTCCTTTCCAAACACATAAATTTTTGCCAGTCCTGGACGTTTGATAGGGTGCTCAAGGGAGACACGTGTGAGATCTTTGGCTCCTCAATAGACGCTGCCTTATTTAGTCCTGTCGCTGCATCATCATTCTATTCATCATCATTATTAAAAATTCTTGGAAATGAACGTTCAATCATCGCATTATCAGCATTTCAGCTTTCAAAATATTCACATTCATGCAGAATATAATCAAAATGTATTTTTATGAAATGTTTGTATCTGCTGTGCTACCAACTAAGCTAGGTGATAACCACGGCATGGCTCAGACTCTGTTTTTTGATTAAATTTTGCAATATCTTAAAAATAAACACATAAAAACGCTTAGAATTAAAGGCTCACAATGGATGAACCTCTCCATGGATGCCACTGCTATTCAAAATAATTTCTTACTCACGCAATCTTACTTTAGATGTACACTTGATGTTGTTGCAATTCCCACTCTTCTCTCGATGTCTTGAAGCAAAACTTGACCGTTCATCACTTTGTGTTGTCTAGCAGTCACCGATGATTCTGTTTACTTGCTTACCATTTGCTCAATACTCGAGTGCTTCAAAAAAATGGAATATTCAGCTGGGTAGTGACAGTGTTGTAAAATAGTCTTATGTTACGTGTGAATAAATTGGTCAAATGAAACAAAAATTTATTTCTAAGCATATACTGTATAGAGTTTAATTTTATATAAAAAGTAAAACAATTCATCAAAAATCCACAAAGTATGAGATTTTTCATCACTTCTATATAATGGAATATTGACTGCACCGCGTCAAAATAATGGAATATTTCCATTTACATATTCTGAAATGGGATATCCCATTTGGTTTTCCAAGCTAGAATACTTTTTGTTACTTTATACTATAATTCACATACTTCCTCGGCTGCTAAAGAATTTCATTTCACTATCTATTGGAAATGTCACCCAAAAAGGATCTGTCATTAATCCAGCGTAAGCTGATACTCCAATTGCACAAATCAGGTCGCAAACGTAATGATATTGCTGAAACAATACATTGCTCATAAAGTGCGGTTTCCAAAGTTTTGAAAAAAGCAAATTCTGGCTATGGATTTTAAACAAGTCGGGACAAACGTGGACACAAACGTGCAACGACACTTGAAGAGAGATTGATGCGCAAAATTGTACCGAATGATCGATTCAAATCATCAAAAGTTATTAACTCATTGTGGCGTAAGGATGGAACTGATGTATCCCTAAGTACAACACTCCGGCGCTTATCTGAATTTGGAATGAACAGCTGTGTGCCAAACAGACACCTATGTTGAACAAAACTCAACGCAAAGCACGACTCAAGTTGTGTAAAGCTCATGCCAATTGGACTCCTGAGAACTTCAGCAATGTCATCTTCAGCGATGAACCCCGATTCTGTCTACGTTCGGTGACCAAGGAATCAGAGTATGGCGAACTAAAGAAGAGGCACACTATCCCCGCACCATGAACAAAAACGTCAAGTTTCCAAGCAGCATCATGGTGTGATGCTGCATGAGCTCCATGGGTAAGGAGAGCTTGTAATCGTCAGAGGAACGATTAATTCATTGGCCAATAGAAATATTGGATGCGTTTACTGTCTCATCATCCGAAAATTTATATGGAGACAGACTTTTTCTTTCAGCAAGATAACCCCTAGCTCACACATCACGCTCAACTGAGAACTGGCTACAGGAGCAGAATACTCACACAAAACCCTGGCCTCCTAACTCTCCAGACCTAACTCCATAGAAGGTCTATGGAAAATCATGAAACGCAAACTGGCAAACGATAACAACTCACAATTCAAGAACTGGAACAGAAGGTTTGGTCGAACACTGATGTCGACAACTGATTCATTCTCTTCCAAAACGAATTTCGCTGTCATTGATGCCAATGGTGTCCCTAACAAGTATTAGTGTTAGTTTGATAGTTTTGCTCTTTGTTATATTCTTTTTTTAATATTTGTACTAATGTTCCATTATTTTGACGCAGTGCTTAAAACTCTCATAATTTTGTTAATTTTTGATGAATTGTTTTACTTTTTGTGTAGAATTAAACTTCGTCCATTATACGTTCAGAAATAAAATATCTAATTCATTTGACCAATTTAATCACAGTTAACATGAGACTGTTTTACAACACGGATCACTATCCAGCTGAATACTGCATTTTTTTAAAGCGCACGAGTACAGCATGGAGCTAAAGGGGTGCTTCCTCTGTCGTCTTTCAACTCTTTCTCAATAATCTGCTAACTTTCCATTATCTCCAGTTACTGATCATTTTTAAAGATTTTCAAGAAACTGTTAATTACTAAGAATTCTCTTTTCTAAGAAAAGCCTGAATAATAGGAATTTTATGCATTGTAACTAATTGAAACTTATGTATATTACACAAACTTTGCCTTGCATTGTTGGTCATAAGATATTTCTCATTAATATGCCTTGCCATAACCATGAATATCGATTTTTTTTATCAATAATTATTATTTTCTTTCACCTGGGCGTCTTTGACATTATTGGCTGGCAACTCCTCGTGTTGCTCTATACGGAGTTCTATGTGCTCCGTTAGCGAGGCATACGTCTTTGCCATTTCGTTCACAAACTTTTCTAGCGACGACAGTAAAACATTTGCTCTCAGCTTCCCTTTCCCTTGTGGCACCTGGGATGAACAGACTTCTCGTTCCCCGCAAACCATACTACGCAGAGGTCTAACCTCGGCTTCTCGTACTCGAAATTTAGAGAATTGCCTTACCTGCTGCGAAGATGATCGTTTAGAAGTCACTCGTGTCTCCAGGTTCCCGGGAAGGTCGGCCGAGCACGGAAAATTTACTTCTCCAACCTGTCGCATTCGAGCCTTACCCCACTCTCTTCTTTTCTCCTCATTCTCCTTTTCATTTCTTCTCTAACGCCTCATACGCGCGCTCATTGGCTCCTTCCCTGTCTCCTTTATCAAGAGCCACTGAACAAATCACGTGCTTTCTTCCTCGAATCTCCGCCGTTGGCCTTATTCTATTCGCTCTCTTATGTTTCACTTTCGCATCATCCAGCGCTCTCTCTCTCCCGGATTTCTATTATGTTCTGTCGTCTGCTTTTGTGACTCTTTATTTCTATGTCTAGAACTGTTTTTCGTCGTCTATACTTCTTCGTGCGAAGTGGGGTTTAGATGGTATTTAATTTCCGTCCATCCAAATCTTGTGACACATACATATATTTGACACCATGATGTTATTTGCTGTATGTATGCCTTTTAGTATCTAGCCTCCATAGGACAACCCTTAAAAACGCTTGAGAGTCTAAAATAGGACAAAATATCAAAATGAAACTGTAAATCCAGCCGTTTTGGTGAACGTGAGAAATGACCTGTAGATGTCAACTGGGGTAGCTGTTTCAGATCAAACAATCCGGAACAGATTACTTGAAGTTGACTTGAGAGCCAGACGACCAAATTGAGTGCCTAGGCTAACCCGCCAGCACATACTGGCGCGACTAGAGTTTGCACATCAACATGTCACCTGGCAGCTTCGCCACTGGCGTTCTGTTCTCTTCACAGACGAGTCAAGATTCCGCCTGACCCGCTGTGATGGCCGTCTACGTGTCTGGAGACGACGTGGTGAGCGAAACACCGACGCAACAGTTTGTGAGACTGACCGAATGGGATGTTGTTCCATTATGGTTTGGGCTGGCATCTCAATAGACCATCGAACGGATCTTGTGGTCGTCCGAGGGCGAATGACCGCTGACGTTTACATTCGTGACATTCTGGAAGAACATGTGATTGTTGCTGCACATGGCATGGGGCCTGGATTCCTTCTGATGCAGGATAATGCTCGTCCACACACTGCAACTATCACTCAAGACTTCCTACGGATGCATGGTATTCAGACCATGAGGTGGCCTGCAATGAGTCCAGACTTAAATACCCTTGAATATCTTTGGGACCTGCTTGACAGGCGAATTCGACACCGCCCTTCAGCTCCAGAAACACTGCAACAACTCATCCAGGCACTTACTGAGGAATGGGACCGGCTTCGCCAAGAATTCATCCGTCGACTGATACGGAGCATGCCTCGAAGGTGCATGGAGGTTACTGCAGCCCATGGTAGGCATACACAGTACTGAGTGGTGCAAAAACTGATCCCTGGAAGAAACAGGGCATTCTCCTCACAACGTCCAAAGGACATTTCACTTTGTTTTAGGCAGGGGTCCTGCACTTTCCTGTTTTTTCTTTATGTTTCTTCACCAGTTGTTTCAATAATGCATTCTATTGTTAAATAAACCGTCTTCTAATGATCACATACAGCGATTTTGTTCATATTATTCGTAGTTGCGTCTGCACGCCGCTTAATAGAAATGTTCCTTTAAATGATTTGAGCAGTGTATATTATTCCACTATATGGAAATACAAAAAAAAAAGAAAAAACATACACCACTACCCGACTTTTGACTATTAAAAATAGAAAAAAACATCGTTGCCATCGATGCGTATAAACTATTCGATGTCCTGGCATCGATGTACCTGAAAACACCGAGGTTCGATGTCGACATCGAATACATCGCACGGCTCTACTATTTTACTTAATTGAAATAAAATATACAGATTGATTCAGACAACTCATACCAGGTGTTTTTCTCGAAAAATACCCATCATAAAAAATACGTGTTTAATATTTTAAAAAAGCTATACCAACAAGCTAATTGGTAAGAAGAAAACTTAGTTTATTTTTTGAAAACTCGATAAAAATGACCTATAAAAATTATTAAAAAATTAGTTAAGGCATCATTATTCAACGATATAAGGGTTTTAGCATCAAAATATTACGAGCAATAGCGTGGGGGCCCTAGAGGCTTATATAATTTTTTTTATATTGGTTTTATTTTTTTAGAGGCACTCTACAAATTTACGCAATTTCAGGATTTTAGGCCTCTTTAAATTCTGACGTCAAACAGTCAAACGTTGACATCATAAATTGCTCTACGCAATCAAAACTCCGTAAACATGAAAGGAAGTCAGTTGGGGAAACCAGAAAAACGCATGTTTCGCCCATCCTAGAGGATTCGCTGGCCGTTGAGGTTCTTCGGCGTTGAGGTTCTTCGGCCATAACGATCTTGATTGGCGGTTGTTGAGCGTCGGCGACCTTGCCCAGCACTTCGTGTGTAATGGCCAGTCGCCTGGAATCGTGTCCACAGTCGGAAAAGGACACATTGAGGGCAGTCCGAAATGATTGACCCGTTTGGAGCAATGTTACGGCTCTCGCAGCTTCTACTGCTTCAAGATGCCTTCGTGGCATGTCAGAGCACTAACAACAACGTTCCAGGAATGCCTGCACCTTCTAATGTTTGACCGTTATCTCCAAGCAAAGAGGGTACTGGCATGTAACCACTTTGTTTTCCGGGGGGTTATATTGTTATGCAAATTTCTCAGAACATCTGGCAGCAAAATGTGTTGGCTTCAACCATTTCCTATGAGGGAGATAGTAGGTTTCATGTTGCAGAAAATGAAATTGCTAAAAAGTATTATTTACGCCCTCTGTAGGGGATTCTACAAGTGTTCCTTTAATTGTTTTGAGCAGTGTATGTGGTGAAATTTCCTGTAGCTAGATTCTTTATTGTTCACTGATATTCGATGCATGGTGTCACAAGGTATTGTGAGCAATATCGCGAGCGCGGGCGATCAGAGTTCACCCCAGCGCGAGACGCGCAAGAAACATGTCAAAGTGCAAGCTCCATCTATTGCCATAAGCGATAATTATAATATTAATAAGTGTAATGCGCGTCGTTGCAGCAATAGATGGCCGAGCGAGATTCCGTTACACGGAAACGATTGCAAGATGCGCGAAAGCGCGAAATACGAGACTTGTGGAGTGGAAAGTGAAAAGAGATATAGAAAGCACGAGCCAGCCAAGCCGAGAAGGTCAAGAAAGCTGCCTCCTCGACAAGAGGACACTGATATAAGTTTCCGAAGCAGACATTGCTTCGAATATTCGGAGACGTGGATATTTATGAACACGAGTGCTTCGTCAAATGCTGTCCGGTCGTGCGTGCGTCTCTCCAGGGACACTGAAATTAGGAGCGAAGTCTCGTCGCAGTCGCTGCGTAATAAACTGTTCTTGTCTGATTCCAGTGCAGGCTTAAGCAAGGAGATTGGAAACCAGCCGGCGCGAGCAGGAGCTTCAACCCAACAAGTCCTTACCAGGGAGAAATCGAATGCAGTCAGCCCGACAAGCAACTACAGCGGGCCGTTCTCCAAAGTGTTGGAAGGGAATACGAGCAACGTTGCCATCGTCGGGAACCAAGGCATTCTTCACGAGTTGTGGCTTCAGGCGTTTCTCTCGCAAGGCCAGTCATTCCGCAACGTAGTACTACTCGAGGCAATACCGAGTTGGATACGACCGCCCACACGACGGGGAATCACCGAAGTTCCAGAGATTTGAGCCACAACGTGGTTAGTGGTGATGCCCTGGAGATTAGAGGCCTATCTTCAGGAGGATCTAGATGCCATATATAAATCACAGAGGAGCTGCGAATGCATCCTCTGTCATTAAACGCTCTTGTGTCGCTGTTTTCTGGGGAAGGAGTCTTGTGTACAGCATATAAATTCTACTTTCAAAATCTTCCAAGCCTCAACCTTGTTTAATCGTCATTGTGAGCAGTGTTTGCCGCCAACGTGACTTCTACTATTGTAGGTCATTTAAAATTATTTGTACAATCCATGGTTTATCCCGGGCATTGCACGTCTGTTATTTGCGTAATTTGCAAGGGACGTAGCTATTTTGTGTAATTTTCATGTTCCAATTCATTGTTATGGAAGGTTTATGTCTAATTAGCATAATTCCTCGTGTTAGAGGATATGTTAAGGATTCTAATCCTATAAGGAGAGGAATTTCTAGTCATTTATTTATTTTTTTACTTTATTAACTTTTGTATATAAAATATTGTAAATAAAAATTAATGATATTATTACATTGCTGTTATTATTTTAGTTTCTAAATTTCTTCCACTGCGTATTCAAATATTCTGACACATGGACTATCAGTTTAATTCATGAAATTATCTTGGTGTCACAGCGCATTATATTATGGGGTTTGAATTTCATTCGCATGTTTTAGGCATGGTACTGTTGGAAACTGCACACAGCAGAAAACTTGAAAGTAAATTTGGATGAACTGGTTGCTTTTTTGGAAATAGATAAAGAAAAAATATTGTGTTGTGTCAGTGATAATGCCGCAAATATGATTAAATGCACTGAATTGTTTTTGGGAAAGGGCAAGCATAAGGCATGCTTTGCACATTCTCTGAATTTACTGGTCACTGAATTAATTGACCAAGAGGCTACTTTTTCATCACATCATTATTTGATAATTGTATAATTATTGTCAAATTTCTGTTTCATTTAATTGCCATTAAAAATGAAAACTGTTCAAAGTGAAGAAATATGTTATATTTTGCTATTTACGCTAACAGAAGAAAAGAAACCACTATTCCACATAAATGAATTTAAATAATTAAAAAGAAATACACTTACTTATTCTCAGTGAAGAAGGAGACAGATCTTTGAAATGAACATATGGGTTTTTAATTTTATAAATTCATATACGCGGAATAGTGGTTTCTTTTTCTTCTTTTGGTGTTATCCTTGTGTCCGCAGTATTGACTGTCTTGTATTATAGTACTGGTTTGCTATTCTTGATATAGCTGAATCTAGTTACAAACATTAATGCTTTCTCATTAAGTACTGTGTAGCTTTTCTGATATCGATGCTAACATCGCACGGCTCTAGAAAATAGTTTGGAATAATTCAAATTTTCTCTTTTCACTGGAAATTTTTCAGTCATTTTAGTCTAGTTTTAGACCAATCGGGAATTAAACCAATAGGAATTTGTACCAAACAAGATTTAGACCAATCGGAATGTTTCCGGAATAATCTCTTGGAGGGGCAATTTTTAACTCGAGCACACAATATTTATTACTTACATAAGCATAACTGATGAAGAATATTTGCTTCAGTGAGAATTCGTCCAATCCTGGTAGCCTTAGCTCTTTGCCGTGCTTTTTTACCCACATTTCATAAGCCTAAAATTGTTAATTGGTACATTAAGAAAGTGTGAATTTAGAGGTCAAATGATATGGAGTTTGACTTCATGAATTTATGGTATCATTACGTACAGAATGCTTAATATATTTAGCAATAATTTGTTTTCCTAAAAGCAGAGGTTAAATATTGGAAGACTGCAGAACATCAGCCACGGCTGACCGATTATCGGAACGGCATGTATCACAGAAACCTGTTACTTATCTAGTGACCTTCTGTAAGTTTCAGCGACGGAACATCTTGTGTGTTCTAATATTGCAGGAACAACGTGTTTCACACGCTATCGTTTCCCACCTGTGAACATTCTATCTGGTCAGCAACTACAGGGTATGTTTCTTTATAGCATCATAGTTTATTTAACAAACGACAGTGGGAAAATCTAAACGCAAAACTTTGCGTATTGAGTGCGGGATTGCGTTTAAACTAGTGCATTTAAAATTTATCTTTTGTGACTTTTAATTGCAAGTTACTGCACTTTATTTATTTTTCAAGATTTTAGTTACATCGGCACGACAAAAGGATTATAGGTTGGACTACAACTACAACAATTTACATTCCCGGATTTTCATCTACTCCAGAATTTGAAAGTGACCTCTATCCACCTCATGTAAAAAGAAAGTGTTCCTCTTTGGGATTATGTATTTAGTTGAATTGTTTATTTATCATTTCAGTCGTATAAATATTGCGAATGATATTAAACTTTTTTATGTCATTCTCTATCGTGTACCTCACCTATGTCATTCTCTTAAATTCCACTGTCAATCACTGACACAGTACGATGAATAAATGAATCATATTGAGTTTAACGATAATTCATGCATGCATACTATCTGGAGAAAGGAAACAGACCGGAAATGAAAACAACATACACTGACTGGCCAGATTATTATGACCACCCAACATTTGTAGGCAAATTAGCTATGATTTCGGGCTGAAGTTGCTAGAAGGCTAAACCATCATAAATAGAGATGCAGATTGTTTGCCATGACAATAGAAGTTATTTGCTTCTGAAGATATGGGTAAACGACGCGATTTTACAACCGTTGAACGTGGCATGATTGTTGCCGCTCGGAGCCATGGAGCGAGTATCAGCAAAACAGCTGCATTCGTTCAAGAGCAGCTGTTGTTAAAGTTTTTATAGTGTGGACTGTCAGTCGAAAAACTTGGTGCGAATTGTGGCTGTCAGCGACTAGTCAATGTTCGGGTAGAACAGAGAGTGGCAAGACTGGTACAAGACAATAAAAGGGCAACAGTGCACCAAATTACTACAGGTCATAATCAGAGATCCTCTCAAATGATCTTTGAACGTACTGTTTGCCGTACACTGCAATGTTTGGGATGTGGAAGCCGAAGGCCTGTTCGAAAACCTTTGCTTTCTGTAGTTAACAAGATAAAACGTCTCCAATTCCCTCAGGAACACAAAGATTGGAAAAAGTCATGTGGCCCGATGAATCACCTTTCCCATTGTATCATGCAGATGGCAAAGTGAGAATTTGGCTGAAATAGCATGAAAGCAAGGACCCCGCATGCATGAGTACAACCATTCAAACATTGTTTGGGGCATGTTTTCCTTGCATGAATTCGGCCCTTCAATTCGATTGGAACAACGTCTTAACAGCACAATATAACTAAGTATCGTTACTGATTAAGTTCATCCTATCATGTTGATGGCTTCCTCCAGCAAGACAATTCGCCATAATCGTATATATTGGATGATAGGTGGTCGTATTGTACAGAAGTGGTTTCAAGAACATGAGGGAGACTTTACCTTGCTTAGGTAGCCCTCACAATCACCAGATCTAAATCCAATTGAGCATTTGTGGGACGAAGTTGAAAATGCCATCAGGCAGGTGGTTCTACAATCATCAAATCTCACACAACTGGACAGTGCTATTCGTCAGGCATGGTGTCAGATTCCTCGCATCACCTATCTCGTGAAATCAATGCCAAGAAAAATCGCCGCAGTATTGAAGGCAAAAGTTGGCCCAACGAAGTACTGATGGGGTGGTCATAATAATCTGGCCACTCAGTGTACAAAGTAATGGAAATGCAAAGAGAGCAAACGGGGCTTTGACATTACTAATAAAAATTGTTTACCCGAAATGTTTTAGGCAGAAATAGCCCTTGCTCAGCAAATAATCTGTTACTAAAAAGTGAGAGAAATAAACGCTTTGGAAATATGGATGGACAAAAAACACTCAATCTGATATTTAAGAATTTCGGATGTTAAGGATACTATTCAAAATGCTGACACAACGGACAAATCTAAGAATAGAGCAAGAGTAGCTGTTTTATCTGATATTTCATCTAAAGGTACATTGAATTTATGACTTAAAACAAAAAATAAGGATCAAGAAAGCCGAACGTCACATTTAGGAATATAAAATGGGCTATACGGATATAATCGACGAAGAAACAGAAAAAGAAATGGAATTATACATTATGTACAGATTATACGTAGAGAAGAAGAAAATGCCAATGACTATTGAAAATCTTTTCTCTGACAATAACTCGCGAACCCCAAATTCGATATCAGTCTCAAGGGATAAGGCAAGCATCAACAAGACAGGAAAGTCATCATAGAAATTCCTTTGGATTTTACAGCCCTATCGGCATTGTGTGCTGTACAAATGTCAGCGATCTTAATGCCGAAGTAGTCACCAAGAGATACCATGGGACGCTAGTGCTCTTCTGTCGAGGAGCAATCCTCCTAATCACTCCACTTATTCGAAACTTATTGGTGCAAAGGAATAGGACACGTTGGCAATGGCAATGCTATCGGCAAAGCTTAACGGCTCGCGACAATTCAGTTTGAAGAATGATCCGTGCCTTGCAGATCAAAATCAATGATACGTTTCCACAAGTTCGTACCCAAAATGGTGATTGTACTCAGTTATCTAGACAAATCTCATCTTATTTAGGATTCGCTTGCGGAGCACTTGGATACACCTGCGAACTTCAATCTCGAGGGTGAACTCATGATGAATCAGCGATATTATAAAGCACTCAATGCTTGCTGAAGGTTGTCATCGATGAGATCTGCAGCATCATAATAAAGTTGAAAATAAGCGCCCAGGCGGAAATCAGTAATGCTCTGAAGATCTTTTTAATCATCTAACTTGTAACATTGCAAGTATTAACGAGGGTTAAAAGTGGCCTTATTTTATCAGCTGCTTAGAAACAATGTTTTGTCCTAAGTATTTCCAAGGTTGGATAACTCCAGCAATTTCTATTAGCTACAGGGTATAAGTTGCTTTCGTCTATCTCAAAATTCATGAGAAAAGAGTTTTGACGAGGTTTCAAACCGCTGATTGCCAGTCACCTAATACAACAAGAACATTTCAGTTTTCGTACCAAAATTCCGGCCAAAAATGGAGATTCGGCAAAAATTTGACCACCCTCTTCAACCAATGTACATGTCAGTATAATCTCCCTTGATCTAGTAGTATGATCTTTCTTCATGTCTTTGACTAAGTTTGGCAGGATGGACTTCTCTGCAAGACAATCAAAGACGACTTTCCTTCTTCCTGGGTATTAATGGTCTATTTTTTCTATATTATTAGTTATTTTCAAAGCAAGTTGGCGACTGAGTTTCCTGTCACGCGGTTTAAGTCAGAAGAGAGAAACGCTTGACGATCGCGGAGCGCGACCCGGAAGGGTTTGTTACTCGAACTCCCACCCGGAAGCGGAAGCCGAGAGAAGGAAGCGTAGAATAAGAGTGAGAACGAGGTTAATATTACAAAAGAATGATTAGATGGATCGTGAGTTAGAGGACGTATTGAAGGCAGGCGAAAAGCGCTTCACGTGAAGCATAAGGAGAAAGGCTTAACTGCAATAGAAGAATCCCGTTATGGAAAAGAGAACGGCACGCGGGTTCAAAGAATAGAAATGTGGACATTAGAACAAACCAGACAGGAAGGCAACCAAGAAAGGAAAGCAAAGCATGGAAAGGTGTGAAACGACGTACCTCGAATGAACGGGGACAGCATGATAAAACGGCCCATGTTAACGAAGTGCGCGAAGTGAAACTTCCCGCCGGTGCACATAAGAATGCGATAAAGATTGCTACGACTATATATGTCGGTAATATTTCAGTAAAAAGAATTGACCATATAATAAACCAGCTATGCTCTTCTCAGCCTCCGTAACTCAGTTTATTTCTAAATTTTACATATGCGACTTTGAATATTATCAGGTCAACGCGTGTCAGTTTGAGAACTTTTCTGGAGATCTCACAAGGGAAGCTAGAACAGGGGACTTGTTTTACGTGTTGGCGGCCCTGGGGTGCTTAGCATATTTGGAGCAGTGTGTAGGATTTTGTGATTTATCCTTTTGCAAAAACCAGCCATTTCGTCTATTAAACAATTGAAGTCAGATGGGCAATTAAGTCCCTGAAGACTGCCAAAGCTGCAGGTGATGATGAAATCCGGTCCGAGATGTTAAAGGCCTTAAATCAGGATGGTATCCTGTGTCTGACTCGAGTGTGTCAGGTTGCTTGGATATCTGGACAGGCCCCTAAGCAATGGCAGACAGGAATTGTGATCCCTATCTTCAAAAAGGGAGATCACAGAGATTGCAACAACTATCGAGGCATCTCTTTGCTCAGCATTCCTGGGAGAAGAGAAGTCGGGAAATAGTCGACTCCAAACTGTCGGGGGAGCAGTGTGGTTTCCGACCTGGCCGAAGCACGACGGATCACATCTTTGCTCTAAGGCAAATCTTTGAGAAATCCTGGGAGTATGCAAAAGAGGTCTACGCTTGCTTTGTGGACCTCGAAAAAGCATATGACAGAGTTCCTCCGGAGAAGCTCTGGCAAGTGTTGCAAGAGTATGGAGTGGATGGGCAATTACTGGTTGCTATCATGTTTCTGTACGAAAGCTCTGAGATGTGTGTCCGGATAAATGGCATTAAGTCAAGACCGTTCACCGTTGGTGTTGGACTCCGCCAAGGGTGCGTACTGTCGCCCCTCTTGTTCATTATCTTTATGGACTGGATAGACAGGGGCAGCCGAGGCGATGAGCGTGTTTGTGTGGGCAACTCCCTGGTGGAAAGGTTGCTCTTTGCTGACGGCCTTATCCTCCTTGGGTCTTCTCGCACGAACCTTCAGCATGCACTAGACCGGTTTGCAGCCAAATGTGAAGAAGCTGGGATGAAGATCAGTGTGGCTAAAACTGAGATTCTGGTCCTTTCAAGACAGCCTGCTCAGTGCGCTCTCCATGTTAGGGGAGCCTCATTGAGACAGGTGGGGAAATTCAAGTATCTCGGGATTGCATTTACGAGTGATGGACGGCAGGAGAAAGAATTGGATGCTCGGATCGGTGCAGCAAGCTGTGTCAGACGTGAACTGTGGCGATCCATGGTAATGAAACGCGAGCTGGGTAACAAAGCCAGGTCCTCCGCCTTCAAATCTATCTTTGTCCCCATTCTCAACTATGGTCATGAGGCTTGGGTAATGACCGAAAGAGTGAGATCGCGGGTACAAGCGGCTGAAATGAGATTTCTGAGAGGTGTGGCAGGTGTTACCCTACTAGATAGGGTGCACAGCAGCACAATAAAGGAGTCTTTAGGTGTTGAGCCGCTACTTCTCCGCATTGAGAGTCTCAGTTGCGCTGGTATGGCCACGTGATACGGAAGCCGCAAACTGGTCTTCTTAGGCAGTTGTTATTTTCCAAGCCGGTGGGTAAGAGACCAAGGGGTCGGCCTAGAACCAGATGGCTAGACTACATGGAAAATCTGGGTTCGAGTCGCTTGGATATTACCAGGGAGGACATGCGCCTGATGGCGGAAGATCGCGATCGCTGGAGATCCTTCATAGGGCTGCTGCCCCCGCGACCCTAACGGATCAGCGGGTTTGAAAAGTAAGTAAGTAAGTTAAGTATACAATTGATGCGGACATAGTGTCAGCGTTAATAACTTGGGCCGCTGTGTCCGTAATTTAGTGTGTATGTGATTACCAGTGCTTCTTTATATGTGTTCTTGCTTTTCTACCCATGCCAACATAACGAAAGCGACATTAGCTCCCACTTCGGGTTTAATTGTTTAACATATGGGTTTTCTCGTCCATGATAGATGTACTTCCAGACGTAATGTTCATGGTCAAGGACCGGGCCAATGCACTAATAAGAGTTACTTAAGCACGTTTCTTTACCTACAATGTTACGTGGTCAAAGCCTGAAGGAAGGCGAAATTGCTGTACTCAGTATGCTTATGTCTATACATATGGACTTATACAAATTATAATTGACATAAATCATAAGCTGATATACATTTAAATCTAATTTTATTTTCAACGTATAACGATAATAAATGCAAGCAGTGTAGAAACTTTAGTTTAATAAATGCATTGTTATTGTTTTCATCAACTCCTTCTCTGTCTTGAGTAATTCCACTGCACCCCCTAAATAATATTCATGACATTTCCACAACACAACTCGTGAAGGCTGGTATACCGAAAGGATTCGTGCTCGGCCTCAAATACTTTGTGTATATTTTTCTCAAGCCCTCTTAGGTTTTTAGTAATTAAACTGGCACACTTAGGAGGCATCTCTAATGTAGTCTAGCAACCAGAATGGCACCTAGTTTAGCATGGGGACTAATCAACATATCAAATAGAGGGGGGAGATGGCGCTACATAATATAAAAAATAATTACAATTGATAGCGAAATGAATATCAAAGTCAAAATCGAAACAAAACGTTTCATTCAGCACAATCATCCTCCCCCCGCGAAAACTAAACGTAAAGCACCTTCATGATCTCGCACCACATAAATAAATAAATAAATAAATAAATAAATAAATAAATAAATAACAAAGCATTAGATAAATACATCTTAATTATAGAAATAAATTAAATAAATTAAAATTTTTCAACAGCTGATGGTACCTTTGAAAAACATGTATTTTTATTAAGAATTGCAGAACGTCAACAGAACAAGAAGCTTTGTTTTTTTTCGTATGCTTCCTCGTTAAATATTTTTTCTCCATGAAATTGCAGTACTTAATTAATTCCTATACAGACTGTCCGACCTTCTGTTACTGTGATACCATAAAATCAACAAGTCAAAATTCATCTCCTTTGACCTTTAAGGAAATTAATTTTAAAATTTGGATTCTGTCATACGAAAGGCGTCCTTACTTTATAGGCTGCTCTAAGTCCTGTGTTATCTGCAATATTTTCATCTAAAGTATTAGTTCCATTAACCTTAATAAAAAATAAAAGAGCCATTCATATAAAATGCATGTCATTACTTCATATTAAGTTATTCTAATGAGTAATACACACAACAATCAAGGAATTAGAAACATCTCTTTAATATTTTGAAGTTTATTGGCCCGAATTACAGCATGCGGCACGGCATAATCAATTGGTATGATCATCTGACATTCCTTACATCTCACATGCTGTCGGATATGTCATTCCAACATGTCCCAAACATTCACTATGGGAGTTCAGGCTCTGAGATGGCCAGGGTATATGATAGAAGTCATCTTCGTGCTCGCTTAATCGCTGTTGAATCAAGCGTGAGCGATGAACAACAGCATTGTCGTCCATGAAGAAGCCATCACATGCAGGATAAACGCACTCGACCTTCCAAGAATATCGGGGAAACAATAGCATACCAACAAAAGAAGCTCCATATCGTGAAACCACCACCAGAACCCTGAGTTATCTTAATAAGACATACTGGAACCATTGCTTCATGGAGCTCCGCTAAATCTCTGCCTACGGTACGTACAAAACAAAATGTCTTGTCATTCACCAGATCATATAATCTTCTTTCAGTCCAGACACGATGATCCAGACACAATTGTAAACGTTCTTTCCTGTTCTTTCCTGCAGAAATCCATATTTTCGTATAGGCATCCGATTGTCGATTTGGGCGCGCTTCAATTCCCAGCGCATGGGCAACAGCTTTGGTTAAATTCATTTGTCAATTGTTGCATTGTTGGTTTAAAGTAAGACTATAGATTTTTCCCAATGCTTGACTACCCTGGAAATTGTACCTTTAAACAACTGTGGCCGCCTTAAGGGGAGTTGTTTCTGAAATCCCCAAAAGGGTGTCCAGGTATGACCTGGGTTCGCATGGATGTTCAAATAAATCGACAAGTAATATTTAAATAAACGACAAACAGTTTATTCGTGGAAAATGATTAACAAAAGATTAGTGTGAGCTAGTGGGCTAGATCCGCAGAGCATATGGGGAAGATTTAATTTTCTGATCGCGAGCTGTCCCATGCAGTGAGACGACAAAATTAAAGACATACAACCAGTGTTCCAGATATTTTCCATCATGAACATCGAGTGTTAGCGAGGATCCAGAAGAGCTTCTACCGACATCAGTGGCCAAACCAGGTAAGTTCCACGGGAATCATCTTGAGCGTACTATTTACAAGTAGGGAGATTCAAAATATGCAAATGAGACAATACACAGTTTCCGATAAGCAATATTAAATTAAGAATACTTCATAATACACCAATATGCAACATATATTCTATTAACTTGCCTTCTAGCTAATCTCTTGATAGGGTTTATGGATACAACAAGATATCTCTGTATGCCATAATACTGGCAATTACCAATCTACATGTTCCAAAATCGGACAATCCATGTACGTCTCTTATCTCAGCCAAGACATCTTAAATGGGCAAACAGCACATCAAAATTCCCCCACACCCTAGGATGAGTCAGCCAAAAAAAGAGTGATATTATTTCATTTTTATAGCGCTTGTGGGAAAGGGAATGCTTTTCAACACTTAAGAAGGCATCTTGTGTTCCTTTTAATAGAGGAGGAACACAGTAACCTCGGATTCTCCTGATAAGCTACTTCAGCTCTTTCCAAGAACAAAATGGACGCTCGACTTCGACTGCGTCTGCTGCAGTTCTTCTTCAAAAAGCCACGTAAAACAACATCTCTTCAAGCTCAAGGCAATATCACTTTTCCACCAGCGCTTCCCCGTAACAACGTTTGTTATTGTAAACAAAAAAAAACTATACACAAGGCTTACCTTAAGGTAAATAAAACAACAATGGCTCAATATTCGGATTACGTCCACTAGTTTATTACATAAAAAGACAAAAGAAAAATAAAGAAAACCAAATTTAGGAACTTGTGGCATTTCCAATAAACGACATGCCACACAATCCAGATAGCTGCTTCGTTGTTTCAATCGTGCCTCTAATTACATGTAGAAGATGCATCAACAATGAGCCTTTTTGAAGTCAGTTGGGTTCTTTTCCCCCGATGCCATCCAGTTTTATATTTAGACTCGCCAAAGTCGTTCTTACATAGGTGTTAACACAGGCCAACGATGAAAATTCATCTTGAATGAATTTGCCTTATTCTTGTGTTTTTTTGTGTGTAAAATCCGAATCTGCTTTTAGACATTTTCTATCATGTCACGTTTCCAAGTTATGTACATAGAGTCTGATATGTTAAAGTAAGGAGTGTGAAGAGAAGCTGCTGCACTGTTAAAATATCCATAATTTTGGGCCACAAGGAAATTTATCAGGCCCCAAACTCTAAATAATTTAAAAGTGCTTCATTGAAAAACAAGAAATCTGTAGGGGATATAAAAAACTGAAGACAGATATGGATTCAACACAAAGTAGCATAATAATCAGCTCTTAAAATTAAAGATAATCTTAAAATATTATTTTTTGTTGGCCTGAGTAATTAGTCGTTTGAAAGTCATGAACTCAAACTATTTTGCATAAAACCTGATTAAAACGAATTAGATACGTCACAGAGATGTTTCTCCTTCTTTGGCCAGTGTGTGTATGTATGAAAATCAAACTATATCCTGCTGATATATGGTAATTATTGTTAAAATATTAATTATTTATTTGTAAATACTTGTATACGAACACTACGTATTTTGTGAACCACTTACAGAAAAATAAATTTCGATTTGATCATTCTCCAAAGAAATTTTTCAGACTAGATATACAGGGTGAACTAAAACAACAGGGACAAAACTCAGGCGGCGATTCAAGAAAAGTAACAAAAAAGTTTATATTAACATACATTACATGATCAAAAGTTTCGGGACACCCTCCCATAACTCATAGAGTCTGCCAAATGTCTCATGACAATGACATGTAAATTATTTAAATAACATCACACATCTTCAGACACATATCTGTTTCGTATTATTAAAATATAGATAGTCTAGAAGAGCTCAGCGACTTCCACCGTGGAACCATCATAAGATACCATTTATGCAACAAGTCAGTTCGTGAGATTTCCACCATTCTACAAATACCCCGTACAATTATACGCAATGTGATTGCGAAGATGACCCAGGGAGCAACAACAGTGTAGCCACGAACTGGCCGACTCAAGAAATTGACTTCGAGTGCTTACAACGAAGGTATTCTGCTGAAATGATTGCTACAAAATTCAGACATACTGGTTCCTGTGTTGCTAACATAATCACCATTCGTAGGAACTCCATTCCCTGGGATTCAACGGTCAGACCGCTGCTCACAAGCCCTTCATCACTGACAGCAATTCCAGGCGACGTTTGGAGTGGTGTAAAACTTTCAGAAACTAGAGCATTGAACAATGGAAACGTGTTCTATGGACTGATGAATCACTGTATACACCGTGGTAATCAAATGGACGAAGTTGGGTTTGGTAGATGCCTGGAGAACGATTCTTATCTGAGTGTGAGTTGCCCGCTGTGAAGTTTAGAGGAAGTCGCATCATGGTTTGGTGCGCTTTTTCATGGTTCGGACTATTCCACCTTATTTCTGTTAAAGGAACGATGAATGTTGTTGCTTATCGAGACATCTTGGATAAATGTGCACTATCAACACTGTAGGAATAGTTCGGGGATGGGTCTTTTCTGTATCAACATGACAATGGTCCATGCCATAAAGCAAGATCTGTACACGACTGTTTGAAGACAACGGGGTTGAAGTAATGGATTGGCCTGCCCAGAGTCCCAATCTCAAATTCATTGAATACTTATTGGATGAATTGGAACGTCGACTACGAGCCAGACCAGGCCGTCCTTCATCTGTGGCTGAACAAACCAGTGCTCTGAGGCAGGAATGGAGGGAAATTCCAGCTTCTTGCTGCAAAAAACTAGTGGAAAGTCTTCCTCGAAGGCTGTCATTAGACCAAAAGGGGGTGCCACCGCTTACTAATTCCTTTAATCTGAAGCCGGCGACGCAAAAATGCTGGTGTCCCTAAATTTTTGATCACATAGTGTACCTTCAGATGGTTCAAAAATCACTCTCATCCAGAGAAAATTCTGCGACTCGTTTGAATAGTTTAACGCAATATGCAGATATGAGGATAAACATTTTCGGATACAACTCTATCCTTTTATAGATCCAGAGATACAGTTGTATCCCTAAACTTTTGATCACAGTATGTAACCGGTTATGCTTATTTCCATAGAAATTGCAATAGTTGTGTTTTTTTCAGTTGCAGAGTTACTTTTGAGTGATCGTTGTGCAGCGGAGGTACGTACAGTGACACCCAATAAGTAAATAGACATCCTGGTCTATGGTCATTTATTTATTGCTCAAAAACTATTGAGTACACGTATTTACTACACATGAACATCAGAAATTTGTTGCCGCGCCGTTTGCTTTCTGCAGAGCTTTAATCCCGTTGGGCATGGATTCAATGAGTTGGCCGATGTTGGCCAGTGAAATTTTGATTCACTTGGTAAGCAAACATTCGAAAATTTCTGCACGAGAAGCAGGTTTTTGTGAACGTTTTCTCACGGCACGATTAAGCATACTCCAGACGTGTTCGATAGAATTTATATCGGGTGACTGACTGGCCCATGTTGGATGCCATGTTGGGCCCGCCAAGCCTGCTTTCATCGAGCAGTGTGACAAGGAGCACTGTCCTCCATGAACAGAATGGATGTTTTGTCAACCCCCGGGGAAATATTGGCAAAAGACCCTTCTCCAAATGGCGATGTATTTTTCTGCATTAACGTTATCCACACATTCCACGAACTCTGACCTAATGGCACCCCACACCATAAACGAACAAGTTTGACAGTTGGTTGTAGAGATTCATGCTGAACTCTTGGCTGGGTTTTCTCCAGACCCATATCTGACCACTATAGGAAAACCGAGCAAAAGGCGACTCATCTGAGAAGATTACATAATGTCAAAAAATTCAAGGGGCGTCCGACCATCTCAGTCGCCCAATGTTTCCTCTTTGAAATACTGAGGAGTTTTTTCGCCTTGCAGCTCTTCCATGCTTCCTCTGCCTGTATCTGACGTCATGTTACGCGACTCACTTGCAGGTGCCGCCAGGTGGCCGAGAGGGCTAGGGTGAGGCTTTCTAGTTCTCGAGTCCGCCTGGTCGTGGGTTCGAATCCCGCTGTTTGATTGATGTTTGAGGGATTCGAGCCCACATCGAAAATCTAGTTATCGATTTGAGGGATTGATGTTTGTGTTTGTCCCGGGCTGCGTACAGATATAACCTTGTAAAAGGCGCAAAATGACCTTAGTAGTGAACGCCAAAATTTCTAATAAATCAACCAACCAATCACTTGCAGGTGTTCTGCCAAATCTGAAGCCTTGCAACGGGGATTTCTGTCAACAATTTAGTGAACTCTGCAGTTTCCTTATTTAGTGTCTTGAACTGTATAATAACCATGTTGACACTGGACAGTAGAATCTGAAGTGTGCGGGAGATTTTCCTTTGACTGAAACAATCTTTGGCGTATTGTCCAACAATAAGTCCTCCTTGAAAATCACTCAATTCTGTGCCACCGAGGCATGTTTCTTCAAAAAGAGAATAAGTTACTGCACACATTTGCACAATAAACCTGAAATATGGAGGTGTATATTTACTTATTGAGTGTCACTGTACAATGGTTCGATATACATGTCAGGGAACAAGCCGAGATGGTCTCACATACGAAAAGCACATGGGAATGTTTGAGAGGCCGCACAGATGTACCAAGAAAAGTATCCCGACAGAGACAGCACCACCCGAATCACAAAACGTTTGCACCCATCTCTCGGTATTTGCATGAGAAGGTGTTATTTAATGGAAGAGGCAAATCATCTATGAAGGGACGTGTGAAGAAGAGACGGAACTTCAAGGAGGTCACTTCAAACATCTATTGTAACGTTGGCACAATTACTGCCATGTGAAGTATTGTCATGTTCTGTACTAATTGCTCTATTACAGACAAACCGTCCGTTTCCGGACATATGTTCATATGAAATTTTTTGTTTCTTTTCTAGCCATGAATCACCTCGTAAAGTTAATCCTTTTGGTTTTAATTCACCTTGTATAATGTATAATATTTTATATTCCAAGCTGCTACTCACACAAATAGCGCTTTCATTTGCTTTTTCATCCACATGAAATGGACAGAATTCGTCATATTGGTCAACGAAACATTCCATTTTAGATTCATATTTCTGCAACGTGTCCTCAGTCCACCATTCTTTAAAACGACCAATCTCGTCATAATCTTTACCTGCAGGGAATGTAACTTCACAATTAACTATTATAATAGAACAAGGTAAAAGTGCACAGAGTTTTATAAAATACTTGAAACTGTATATTACCTGTACTATCAAATCCGTGACCAATCTCGTGTCCTATTATAGATCCGATCATTCCAAAATTGACTGCTCTGTATGTAAAGTATTAATAAATTTATGAGAACATTATTATAATTCAGTACAAACGCCTTTCAAGTAACTGTTATGCTTGAATTAAAAATAGCCGAAATATTTTTTGACTTACGCAGGACGGGTTTCATCAAAAAATGGAAGTTGAAGAATTCCGGTCGGAAACCCTGAAAATATCCTCATATTTAAACGGTGTGTAAAAATCTTTTGAATAAATTTTCTTTTAAAGACAAGCCTTTTCTTATTCACTATATTGTCAAAAGTATACAGGGTGTTTTTGAAAAGGATGTCGTGAGATACCTAGCGATGATCTGCACCTTAAAATAAACACAAGTTTCCTCATACGTTTTGTCGAAATTGCATTCCTTAAAGAAGTAAACATCTCGTCAAGTTTGGTTAAACTCCGCCCACATAGTAAACAAAAGCGCATGAAAAAAGTAAACACCACCACGCGTTCCATTATTAGGTTTCTGCGAATTACCTCTGCATTAATATGTTGGCCTAAACTCAACCACTCTCACAGGAAAGCCAAATTAGGCTAATGGAAACTGAGTGATCGAAAACATACTTCAATTAAGCCTGCTTTTTTCAATTGTTACTGGAAGAGATCTTGCGTTAATAAAATCGCAGCAATGACCACTTTACATAGGCCTAAATGAGGTTCAGATAGAACATGCATTTTACTACTGATACGTTTCTTGAATGTTGAGGCAATTACTTGTTTACCATCTTATCAATCAAAACAAACAATCGATTGTGAGAGTGTACTCGATTTAATGCTTTTAGCATGTCTTTTCTACACTTTATTAGTGCACAGGTAGTTCGCAGAAAACTATTAATGGAACACGTGGTGGTGTATACATTTTTTCATGCGCTTTTGTTTACGTTATCGGCGGAGTTTAACCCAACTTGACGAACTGTTTACTCCTTTAACGAATGCAATTTCGACAAAATGTATGAGGAAACTTGTATTTATTTTAAGGTGCAGAACATCGCTAGGTATCTCACGACATTCTTTTCAAAAGCACCCTGTATATGCGGATATAGACCCTTTCACGGTAAGGAGCACGACGTCACTGGCGCATGCGCTGTTCTGCTTCGGAGGGCAAAACGCAGAGAAAGACTGGATAATGAATGCATCGCAAGAGCTAGCATTATCTCTAACAACGACAAAAATTCGTTTGTGTTTCAAAAGATTTAATAATATCTTGTAAACATTCCAAGGAGCAGCTTTAGCAGTGAAGCAGAAATACGTTTATACATTTATTAAAAAGAAATTAATCCCC